>CAUYRH010022280.1:0-11405 GCA_963574655.1 Perodicticus potto
ACAGTGTTCTGGTTTCTGAACTAAATACATACGTATGTATTTTTTTGTTTGTTTTATCTATGTTGTTTATCTATCTATCTAATATCGACACATAGGTATCCATAAAGTATGACAGTGGAGCTTTAATAGGGATTGCATTAAAATTGTATATTACTTTGGGTAATATGGACAATTTAACAATGTTGATTCTTCCCAGCCATGATCATGGTATGTTTTTCCATTTGTTAACATCTTCAGCTATTTCTTTTCTTAGAGTTTCATAGTTGTCTTTATAGAGATCTTTCATGAACTTTATGGACACCCTATATATATTTTAAAAACTACCTCTTCTGTCAGTCTTGGTTTAAATTTTGACACAATGGATATTGGGCATCCCTGGGCAGCTTTTAGTCATCAATTGCCAATTATTAAACTGTCAGTCCGCAAGGGCCAAATTAGGTCTCAAAGGCTATTATTAATATCATTTCCTTTATATTTATGTTACTGGGAACTAATTCTAACTTAAATTAGAAAATAGATAGTAGATTGCAGATTAGTCATAATTGACTGTTATATAATTAATTACTCTAATCTACTGAATGAAAGACCCATCAGCAGGGGTATTAGATGGCTTTGGAGTCTAAGAAAATATGGAGCACAAAAGTGAATATCCTCAAGGCCCACCTGAGTTCTGCTCTGGGGAGGAGATACGCAGTCTCAGAGGTAGACGGATCCCTATAATTAGAACTGTGAAGTCTTGTTTTTCTTAGTAGCAGAATGTTTTCCCAGGAATTATTAGGTGAATACTCTGAAAACCTATTTGGCATGGAATGTGAGATCTCCAGGGGGAAAATTTAATAAGCAAAACTTGGAAAGCTATAGAAAGGGTTTAGCTAACTACAGGCTTTGCATTTCTATGTAGGAATGCAAAACTGCTGCTGGGACTTAATCATTCAAGCCAGTACAATATACTTGAGGGGCTGTGTGGACAGAGAATGAAAAACAAAGTGAAACAAAACAAACAGAGGTTATTGGCTGCTATGGAGGAATATTAGGGGAAGAAATTAGGTATTTAATGGGGATTTTTAAATTAAGTTTTCTGTGTAGTAGTCATTTGGCTATTTTCTGATACTCCACAGTAATCTAAAATGCTAATGCTTTAAGCCTTAAAGTTAAGGTGTTAAACTTGCCCTTAACCAATGTAACAAAATCCAGAAACTTGGTTCTTGTTGGTTTGGGGGCCAAATCTTGGGCTTCTGTCTTAGTCCTGTCACATTTGGGCCCTCGAGAGCTAAGTGTATCCTGCCATCTTAGCCTCATGCTCTCAAACAATCAAACCACATAATTAACAAGCAAGGGTTTGAGTCAAAATTCTGCCATCACACTTATTATGACCCGGTTTCCTAGAATTGCTAGTCGTAGGTCATGAGGGTATTTTCCCTTGGGCTGTGTGTTTTATTGTGAATATTCATTTGACATTAGGATTGAATGCATTAGTCTTTGTGGGCATTGACAATGTGAATTTGCCAAGGCAGTGCCACCCTGTGGGGACTAATTCTTTAATCAGTGTTTCTGAGACCATTACCTCTGCAGAGTGATATAGTATAAACATCATACCTGCAATTTCAATGTTAATATAATAGCATCCAAAAACAAAATTTTAAAGTTATAGAGTTTAGGACTATATCAGAAGTCCTGATTTCTAAAAAATTGGTCTATTGTTGGTAATAGAGACTAAACATCCAAAGAGAAATTTGTCTTATAAATACATAGTTGAGTTTTAAACAGGCTACAGAAAATACACAAAAAAGGTCTCTGTTATATATCATTGGATCACACAACATTCCTAAGTATGCCTTTTTTAAAATTTCAAAATATTAAGTGGATTTAAATGTTTTTGTTACATGAATGACTTTTATGATGCTTAAGTCTGGGCTTTTAGTGCACCCGTCACCCGAACAGTGCTCATTGAACCTGATGTGTAAGTTTTAGCCCCTTCCTCTCCCCTTCTCCCCCTTCTTGGTTTCCAACATCTTAGTATCTTTTTGGGTCCCACTGATTATTTCCCAGTTATTAGAGAGTACATGTAGTGTTTGTCCCCCCATTCCTGAGATACTTCACTTAGGATAATAGTCTCTAATTCCATCCAAGTTGCTGCTAAAGACATTATTTCATTCCTTTTTATGGCTGAATAGTACTCCCTCGGGTGTGTGTGTGTCTCACATTTTCTTATCACTCATGCATTGATGGGTGCGCTTAGGTTGCTTTCACATCTTTGAGATTGTGAATTGTGTTGCAATTAACATTCAAGTACAGGTGTCTTTGACAAAATGACTTCTTTTTCTTTGGGAGAATGCCATTTTAATCTTAAGATCATGTGGAACTACATCTACATGAAGGATAAATAATGCTGAAGTTGCACTGAGATGCTCTGGAATATTGACGATTTTAGTGGATTTTGCTGATATTTTGCTGTTTATGAGTGACATTTACAGAAGCTAAAGCCTAACAGTCATTCCAGAAGAAAATTTCCTGCAATGAACAAAGCCCTTTTGTGCTTCTGGTAAAACATGACTCCACTAAGGCAATTAGCTGTTTTAAAAATAAACTAATTCATTTTGGAGATCTGATGTATAATTATGCAGCTGCATGGACTGAGGCGGCATGGTGACTGGCTAGATTGTTAGTAAAATTAGAAAAAAAAATGCATCTCCATGCTGACAAAGTACTGATTTATTGTCCAACTGCTACCTTTGCCTTATCTGGGGCTACAAAATGAAACTCTTTCTACAATAACCAAAGAAATTTTTGATAATGATAGCAGGACTTCTCCAGGGACAGAGGGGTTGATAACTAAACATATTTATACAGACCCTTGCTTCTAGGAAGCTTGGTGCCTTCTGTAAATTTATCTCTTACATCTCTATAGAAATATGACTGAGAGAATTTAACTTATTCCATAGACAGAACAATTCCATGCTAGTTCAAGAGACAGAACATTTGGTGACATGGCACTTTGCACAGGTTCAGAGGCAATAGCCAGAAGAGAAAATAGCTCCTGTTCCATTTTCAGAGATCTGTTCCTAAAGCAGCAGCTTCCTTGGGTGGAAATGATCAAGGCCTGGACGTTAACCACCCCAACAGCCTTGTAAGCTTTGTCAGGCAAAAGGCTCTGCCTGACTGTGACATTGTACCTGGCTGTGTTTACAGCCTGAGCAGCCACAGAACCCACAGGATCAATCTACACCATAGAATGAACTTTAGTTTGAAATTCTATTAACACTTATTTTGACTAGCAACACCTACCAATGTGCTTTCATTGATTTCTCTTTCCATATGGTTATTCCTTCTCTCTACCTTTTCCCCCCCTCCTCTCTACTCCCCTGTCTTCTCCTCTTCTCCTTTCTCCTCTTCCCTCTCCCTTATACCTCTCCTTCCACCGTATTTTTTAATTCACTTAACCTGGTATTCCAGATTCTTGCTATGGATGGTTTTAAATCTCACAGTTCTGACTGTTTTTGTGTCTCTCACTTTTAGATTTCCAGTGTTGTGTTTATTAAGAAGTAGTTTGCTAATATCTGGAAACCATGGAATATAAATTGCAGCTCAAGATGAACACACAAAATAATCATTATCTATTTCAAATATGCTTTTAAATTACCTGAGAATGTAAAGGTGTATTAAAATTTGGTAATAAATATGCCTTACTCTCCCAAAGGAAATAAATTACAGTTCAAAGATAATGAAGTATATACAAATAATGTGATTGCTGTAAAATGTTGCATTATCATTTTGATGCCTTTAAAATTAGATACAAACTTTATTTCTTCAAATTTCATTTCCCTGGGTCTTAGATTTCATCAGCTTTACAGAGTATACCCAGGAGATTAATGTCCACCAGGGAAAAACTAGAACTGCAGGAGCGCCTATACATGGATACCTAAGATGAGAAAGCTAAATCTGACTCCTTTGAATGTTTCTGATATTTTTTAAACTTATAAAAAAAAAAAACAAAAAACTACACCTACAGAAAAGGTGCAACAAGAGTACACAGAACTCTCTATATCTTATACATGTTCACCCATTTTTAACATTGTGCCACATTATATTACTATTTTAAAACTTAATTTAGCTTCCATAAAATTCATATGTGTGCACACACAAAATAGTTTTTAAGCCAGCACAGTGGCACCCAGTACTTTGGGATTTTGATGTGGGAGGACTACTTGAGGCCAGGAGTTCAAAACCAACCTGAGCAACATAGCAAGACCCTGTCTCTACACAAAAAATAAAAAAACATTAGACAGGCAGGGTGGCATGCACCTTGAGGTTGAAGCAGAAGGATCATATGAGCCCAAGAGTTGAGGTTGCAGTGAGCTATGATCTCACCATTGCTCTCTAGCCTAAGCAACAGAATAAGACTGTGCCTCAATTTACACAAAAAAGTTTTGAGATATTACTAAGATGCATATCAGCACTGGACAGAAGTACAAAAGAGCATTCCCCACAGAACCACTGCAATGCCATCCCCTTCCTCCATTTCTTCTTAGATGGTCTTCAAAAATACAGAGAAGAAGCTGAGAAGTACCAGCTCCTGGCAATTTAGGACCTAGCTATTTTATCTCTACATTTATTTTTTATTTTTTATTTTTTGTAGAGATAGAGTCTCACTTTATCGCCCTCGGTAGAGTGCCATGGCGTCACACACCTCACAGCAACCTCCAACTCCTGGGCTTAGGCAATTCTCTTGCCTCAGCCTCCCAAATAGCTGGAACTACAGGTGCCCACCACAACGCCCGGTTATTTTTTTTGTTGCGGTTTGGCCAGGGACAGGTTTGAACCCGCCACCCTTGGTATATGGGGCCAGCGCCCTATCCACTGAGCCACAGGGGCTGCCCTTATTTCTACATTTTAATTGATGTGTGTGGAGCACCAAAAACTCATATAAAAGCCTTGTTACAATATAATATGTGATATCTACAAACATGCTACCCAAGGAAGTCAGAGAGTTTAATTTCTGAACTATTTTAAGACCATTTAAAACCATTTCATCAACAGGTTGATCCATCAGCATGAAGTTCTGAGGAAAACATTATAACAAGGCTCTAGTCAGTAAGAACTATATTGCTATAGTTATGAATAATTAAGCATGCTGCCCAATAGGAGCTACTAAGGAAAAAAATTAAGGTGGCTAAAAACAAGTCATTATGTTTTGTCTTTTATAGTTACTTTAAAATTTCCCAAAATAATATCTCCTTATATTGTCAGAGCTCATCTTGGTGAGTTATACCATAGCATGGCTTGAGCTGACATGTCTTAGAAACACTATTACCAGTCTGCATGTACACGCATGTGCGTTTAGGTTATAGATGCACATATTAATGGAAACATTACTTCCTAGAGATTTATGAAGCTGATGTGCATACAGGTATCGTTGAGTTGGCAGAAAGCAGAATGCTGGGTCTTATAAAAGGATGAACTAAAAATAAGTTCCCTGAGTTAATGTTAGAGGCATGCCTTGTGCTACAGTTCCATCACACCTAACACATTTTACTTCTTTCTAGCCTGGCAAAATTCTCTGCTGAGTACTACAAACATGCTGGCACAGATACGGAGAAGGGCAGCACAAGAGCAGGGCTATAAAAGTTGCCATCAACCCCCCATACCTTTCTTTTAATTAGTATTAAGTAGTGCTGGTGATCTGCATTTGTTTCTGGGACCAGAGATTCAGCGAGTCCAGTAATCACAACTCCCCAGAGCCTGAAAGGTGCTGACTGTTGAACTTTCTTCTCCCTGGCTTTGATATACCCCAGATAAGTGAGTCTGTCTGCATTGCTGTGCATCAAAGATGATTTAGAAGTTGCCCAGGGGTCTTCATTCATTTTTACACCTGAGCACCTAGTATACCGGGTGCTGTTTGAAACACCTGGGACAAACCAGAGACAAAATCCCTGTTCTCATAGGGCTTACAGTCTTGCGAGGGAAGCAAAACAATAAACAAGTACATAAATGAGTGAGATTCTAGAGAGGGATCTGGCAACATGGAAATAAAACAGTAATGGGATACAGAGTGACTTAGGAGGTTTGCAATATGTATTTAGAAAGGTGGAAGAAAAAGATATCTCTTGCTAAGTTGGTGACACGTGGGCTGACATCTCAAAAACATGAAGGAGCCAGTCTTATAAATATGTAGGGAAGGCTCACTCCAGGCAGAGAGAATAGATGCCTGTGTGGGCATAACAGAAATCAGGCAAATGGGATTTTATCACAGAAAGCAATGGGGAAAGCTGTACAAGATGCTTTTCAGGAGACATGCAGTCAGAATCTCTCAGTAATTGCAGACTACAGTCATGAACAAAGAATGAGCTTGAGGGGGGTCATGGAAGATGGGGCATAAACTGGAAAAGAACTTCAGTCTGTCTTTCTAAGAGCCCTAACCCTATGGACTGAGTTCAGGACCACACAATGGTCCAATCAATGCCCGTCTTGGTGGCAGCTAATTAGGGCAGAAGCAAGAATGAGTAGATTAGAGGGAGCAGTCTGAATATTATCTGTACCATTTCTTACCTTGGAATTTGATTTGAAACCTCCCTGTTATAATCTTTCCTTAGAAGCAAGCAGGGACAGATATTATGAACAAATATAATTTAAACGCAAAAACAGGACTCAAAATCAAATCTTCCAGCCAAAGGCAGCTAAAGCAGGATCCCAAATCAAATCTTTAGGTTTAGAGGAAGTCTGTAACAATTACAAGACAACGTTGTTCACAGGAGCAGAGCCTGGAGAGAACTACCATCAGGCTGAGAGGTCTGCAGCCTGCTTTGTACTAATAGCAGAATTTAAAACAGGGGAACACGCTTTGGAAAGTCAGAGTACAAATAGTCATTTATAAGGTTCTTTGTTGTTGTTACTTTTTAAAGGGCACCAAAATAAACATGTGCAACTTAACTTAGTTTTCCTAGCTTCTCTTTCTTCCATATCCTCTGGAAACAGTCTCTGATTTTTTCTCCACAAGGATAGTCACATAATGGTCCCCTGACCCACTAGCCAAGAAACTAAACTAAACATCAGGCAATTGACCTTAGCTGGGCCAATCCCAATCTCTCTTCCAGAATTAAAAACTGGCACAGAAAATGGCATGTCCCTCGCCTGGGGGCAGGAAAAGGTTATGGACTGAGTTAGGTCAGTCAGGTGGCTTCCAGAGGGAAGGTCAGCAGGACCCTGACTCTGAGGTCTCACGGAATCTGTTTTCCTAACATATACCCTTTTTGTTTAAGTTGGCCATAATGATTTTTTTTATTATAGTCAAGGATTCTTAGCTAATATAATCATCAATGCTTATAAATGTTGCTTTGAGGCCATAAATATTGGAACAACACATTTAAGGGGAAGATTCATAACCCTTAAAGTAATAAAAAGATGTGAAACATTGGCTAAAAGCTAAAAGATAAGGTATAAAAAGCAAGAAAGATGTGCCTGGGACTTGACATCAAATGCAGGATGGTCAGGCCGTCTAGTTTTAGGGCATCATTATATGCTGAGGGCGGACTATGTGAAAGTATGTTCATTCATTACACTATTATTTCTCAGAAAGCCTACCCTGTCTTAGCAAAGTTCCAGGTGCTGGTGTTGCAGGAAGACAAGGCCCAACGGAGAGAAAGAGCACCCAAACACCACATTTATAAGAGGAAGGGCTTTATTCAGCAGCTGGGAGCTTACGGCATAGAAGAATTCCAAATGGCTGCGCTCCCTATCTAGCTTGATCTTCCCTTTTTTATAGACAGTCAAGAAGTTCCACCCCACAGGTACCCTTCTCATTGGCCAGTTTGAATCAAGCAGGAGATGCTAGTCCAGCCCCCACAGAACTACAGGATTTCACAGAACTTGGAAATTTCCAAGTCCCAGGAAGTTACAAATTCCTAAGGGCTGAGTCACCATAGAAAGGACCCTGCAAGTGTATCCTTGTGCTCTCCTTGAGAAGACCTGTTCTCCCAGACCTCACCCTTCTCGGGTATCCTCTCTCAATTACAGCACTATTAACAGTAACTAAAACTTGAAAACAACCCTGGATGGCTGGGTGAGGTGGCTCACACCTGTAATCCTAGCACCCTGGGAGGCAGATGCAGGTGGATTGCCTGAGCTCATGGTTCACCAGCTTGAGCAAGAGTGAGACCCCATCTCTAAAAATAGAACCAGGTGTTGTGGCAGGTGCCTGTAATCCCAGGCACTCAGGAGGCTAAGACAAGAAAATAGCTTGAACCCAAGCATTTGAGGTTGCTGTGAGTTGTGACACCATGGCACTCTACTAAGGGTGACAAAATAAGACTCTACCTCAAGGCTTGGTGCCTGTGGCTCAACGGGCGAAGGCGCCAGCCACGTACATCTGACCTGATCCAGCCCAGGCCCGCCAAACAACAATGACAGCTGCAACCAAAAAATGGCCGGGCGTTGTGGCGGGTACCTGTAGTCCCAGCTACTTGTGAGGCGGAGACAACAGACTCGTTTGACCCCAGGAATTGGAGGTTGCTGTGAGCTGTGATGCTAGGGCACTCTATCCAGGGTGATAGCTTGAGGCTCTGTCTCAAAAAAAAAAAAAAAAAAAAAGACTGCCTCAAGAAAAAAACAAAACAAACAAACAAAAACACAACCCTCCTTGCTCCTGACATCTACATCCCCCTTAATATCTTTGATAAATTGTATTTTAAGTGAGGTCATAAAAACACACACACACAACCCCACATGACCATCAGAAGATGAATGGATAAAGGCTGGGCTCGGTCGGCTCAGGTCTGTAATCCTGGCAATCTGGGAGGCTGAGGTGGGTGGATTACCTGAGCTCACAGGTTCGATACTAGCCTGAGCAAGAGTGAGATTCCCACCTCTAAAAATAGCAGGGTGTTGTGGCGGGTGAATATAATCCCAGCTACTTGGGAGGCTGAGGCAAGAGAATCACTTGAGCTCAAGAGTCAGGTTGCTGTGAACTATGACGCCACCTGCCTCTACCAGGGGTGACAAAGTGAGACTCTGTCTCAAAAAACAAACAAACAAACCAGGGTGGCACCAGTAGCTTAGTGGGTAGGGCGCCAGCCACATACACCCAGGCTGGTGGGTTCGAACCCGTCCCAGGCTGGCTAAAACAACAATAACAACTGTAACAATAACAACAAAAAAAATACCCAAGAGCAGGTGTCCTCAAACTTTTTAAACAGGGGGCCACTTCACTGTCCCTCAGACTATTGGAGGGCTGGACTATAGTTTAAAAAAAAAACAAAACAAAAAACCCAAAAAACCTATGAACAGGCTCGGCGCCAGTGGCTCAACGGTCTAAGGCGCCAGCCACATACACCTGAACTGGCGAGTTCGAATCCAGCTTGGGCCCGCCAAACAACAATGACGGCAGCAACCAAAAAATAGCCGGGTGTTGTGGTGGGCGCCTGTAGTCCCAGCTACTTGGGAGGCGGAGGCAGGAGACTCGCTTGAGCCCAGGAATTGGAGGTTGCTTTGAGCTGTGATGCCACAGCACTCTATCCAGGGTGACAGACTGAGGCTCTGTCTCAAAAAAAAAAAAAAAAAGAAAGTGAGTCATTCAGGCTGGGTACTAGGCTTGCCCCTGTAATCCTAGCATTCTGAGAGGCTGAGGGGGTGTATTGCTTGAGTTCCTGAGTTAGAGACCACTCTAGATATCACTCTACCTAGGGCGATAGCTTGAGGCTCTGTCTCAAAAAAGAAAAAAATTAATTAGTTAATTAATACAATATAACAAGGTTAAATTAAATTAAAAAGACTGGATGTAGGGCGGCGCCTGTGGCTCAAAGGAGTAGGGCGCCAGCCCCATATGCTGGAGGTGGCAGGTTCAAACCCAGCCCCGGCCAAAAACTGCAAAAAAAAAAAAAAGACTGGCTGTATTGAGAATTGGTGAGGCTGTGGCGTGACAGGAACTTGCACATGCTGTTGGTGTGAGAGTGAAAGGACAGAACCATTTCGTAAAATGTTTTGACATTTGAATTTAAAATTCATCTCCCGATAACTCGAGATTCAGACTAAAGAATTTTAGTGCTCAAAACTACCCAGAGAATACCCAGGCATTGTGGTGGGCGCCTGTAGTTCCAGCTACTTGGGAGTCGGAGGCAGGAGAATCGCTTGAGCCCAGGAGTTGGAGGTTGCTGTGAGCTGTGATGCTACAGCACTCTACCCAGGGTGACAGCTTGAGGCTCTGTCTCAAAAAAAAAAAAAAAAACTTACCCAGAGAAAAACTTGCAAAAGAGAGCGCTCCAAGATGGCGAAATAGAGGAATCTTCCCACCAGCCTCTCCTGGGAAGTACAGAAGAAGGCGTGAGCAGCTGCTGCTATCTGAATCTTTCAGCTCAGAAATAACATTGTAAAGGCACAGAGTGGCCCTGGGGTAACACCAGAAAGGGCAAAGGTAAGAAGGGATGGAAGCCAGTACAAGGGTGAAGGGCAGCACGTGGTAAAATTCATCTGGGCCGGGTGTGGTGGCTCATGCCTGTAATTCTAGCATTCTGGGAGGCCCAGGTGGGTGGACTGCTTGAGCTCAGGAGTTCAAGACCTGCCTGAGCAAGAACTTGTCTCTGTTAAACGTTTGAAGATTAGCTGAGCATGGTGGTGCATGCCTGAGTCCCAGCTACTCAGGAGGCTGAGGTAGGAGGATCACTTGAGCCTAGGAGTTTGAGATTGCTGTGAGCTGGGCTTTTGCCTCAGCACTGTAGTCTAGACAACAGAGCAAGACTCTGTCTCAAAAAAAAAAAAAGAAAGAAAGAAAAGAAAGAAAGAAAATAAAAGAAAAAAGGATATATGGTTGGGTGCCCGTAACTCAGTGGTTAGGATGCCAGTCACATGCACTGGGGCTGATGGGTTTTAACCTGGCCCGGACCTGCTAAACAAAACAAAAAAAAAATTTTTTTTTTATAAATTGTGTTAATAGTTGTCAAATTTCACTGTGAAAAGACTGTACCAACTTAACTCTTGAAAACTGAGAGAGGTGATTGGGAGGCTGAAGCAAGAGAATTGCTTAGCCCTATAAGGTTTTGGTGGGACATTTTTATTTCTTCTTTGACATGCCTGCTTGAAAGCTTCACTGTCTTACCTCCTTCAAGTGTGTGCTTAGATGTTATTGCAGAGAAGCCTTCCTGACTCCACTATTTAAAACAGCAGTAACCCCCCTGCTCCTGCTTGATTGTTCTCTGTAGGCTCCATCTGACACAGTATTCAGTTTACTTATTTATCATCGATGTCCCCATCCTGAGATGTCAATGCTTCAAGGAACAGATTTTTTTTTTTTTTTTGAGACAGAGCCTCAAGCTGTCACCCTGGATAGAGTGCTGTGAAATCACAGCTCACAGCAACCTCCAATTCCTGGGCTCAAGCGAGTCTCCTGCCTCCGCCTCCCAAGTAGCTGGGACTACAGG
>CAUYRH010022284.1:0-17463 GCA_963574655.1 Perodicticus potto
GGCAGGCACCTGTAGTCCCAGTTACTTGGGAGGTGGAGGCAAGAGACTCGCTTGAGCCCAGGAATTGGAGGTTGCTGTGAGCTGTGATGCCACGGCACTCTATCCAGGGTGACAGCTTGAGGCTCTGTCTCAAAAAAAAAAGTAACAAGCTATGGCATCCAGTGGCAATGGTAAGCAAAGCAGCTGTTATAACTTCATATAAGTTTAAGTGATTCTTCATGCACAACTAAAAAATTAATAGTAATCAGGAACTAAGATCCCAGATTAATTAAGGAGAAGGAGGAGAGTGGAGTGAGAACAGGCTGAGGGTTCTGTCCTTTTGGAGAAAAGGATAGAATTGATTGATTCTGAACATTATTGAATATGATTAAGTATATATTAAAAATTTAGAGAAGTTCCACATCCAATCATATCAGAAACTTGCATCAGATTAACCATCCTGTGACATTTATAAACTCAGGAGAAAATATAAAAACCAATTATCTGAAGGCACTGGAAAGTGACCTGTGAGCATCCTTCAAAGAGAGAAGACAAACAAAAGTTCACATGTTTTTCCTGAGTGCATCTTCTGATCCTCTCAGCATGCCAGGGAGCTCAAACAAAAAGTGGGAATCTTGGCTCCATGCCTATAGCTCAGCGGCTAGGGCACCAGCCACATACATTGGAGCTGCCATGTTTGAACCTGGCCCGGGCCCGCCAAACAACAACAACTACAACCAAAAAACAGCTGGATGTTGTGGTGGGCACCTGTAGTCCCAGCTACTTGGGAGGTGGAGGCAAGAGAATCATTTAAGCCCAAGAGTTGAAGGTTGCTGTGAGCTGTGATGTCATGGCACTCTACCCAGTGTGATAGCTTGAGACTCTGTCTCAAAGAGGAAAAAAAAAAAATAAGAAGAAAGTGGCAGTCTTCTTGCATGGAGAAGACAGAATTTGGATTTCAAGCCTGCCGGAGTAACTGGAAATGGACGGAGCTCCAGAATCTGTGTACAGAGTACCCCAAAATACTTGGCTAAACTCAGCACTGTGCATGTACAGGTCAACACCCCAAGGGGCCCAGTAGAAAGTGATCACCATAAGAAAGGCCACAGGAATCAAGCAGAGATTTTAGCAGCTGTCCACTTGCGGAAAGAGTTTGAACTCAAGTCCAGTCAAGTTAGAGGTACGTGGTAAACACCATGAGTTTTCTATTAAAACCCCACAAGGGCCATGTTTTATTTCTATTTTTATTTATTTATTTATTTATTTTGAGACAGAGCCTTAAGCTGTCACCCTGGGTAGAGTGCTGTGGCATCACAGCTCACAGCAATCTCTAATTCCTGGGCTCAAGCGAGTCTCTTGCCTCTGCCTCCCAAGTAGCTGGGACTACAGGCGCCCACCACAATGCCGGGACATTTTTTGGTTGCAGCCATCATTGTTTGGCAGACCCGGGTTGGATTTGAACCCACCAGCTCAGGTGTATGTGGCTGGCACCTTAGCCCGTTGAGCCACAGGCACGGAGCCAAGGGCCATGTTTTAGAAGGGAGGGACATATCCCAAACTGAAGGCAAAACTCAAACCTTCCCTAATAAGCCATTACAGGATCGAGGTTCTCTGTCAGTAATTTAGCTTCCTTCTAAAAATCTATCACTTTTCAGAAGAAGACAGAAAACAGTCTTCCATAATGTTCAGTATACTGACCACAATTTATTTACAAGGAATGTGAAAAAGCCTTGTAAATTATAGGAAAATGCATCCTATAATCAAGAGAAAAAACAGTCAAAAGAAACAGACCCACAGATAATCTAGATACTGGAATTATCAAAGACTGAAATAAGTATAAATATGCTAAAGATGTTCTAAGAAAGGATGGAAGACATGAGGTATTTCCAGACACGATATAGAAACTCTAAAAAACCAAACAGAAATCTAGAACTGAAAAAATGCAATATCTGGAAAAAAAAAAAAAGCTTTATGGGGCAGCATCTATGGCTTAGTGAGTAGGATGCCAGCCCCATATACCAAGGGTGATGGGTTCAAACCCGGCCCCAGCCAAACTGCAACAAAAAAATAGCCAGGCATTGTGGCAGGCACCTGTGGTCCCAGCTACTCAGGAGGCTGAGGCAAGAGAATCATCTAAGTCCAAGAGCTGGAGGTTGCTGTGAGCTGTGATGCCATAGCACTCTACAGAAGGTGACAAAGGGAGACTCTGTCTCTTAAGAAAAAGCTTTATGAAACTGACAGCAGATTGGACAACACAAAAAAAAGATTAGTGAACATAAAAGACAGATAAATGAAATTATTCAAACTATAGCACAAAAAGAAAAGTTTGGAAAATTGTCTCAGTTGGGACAGCAAAAATTCAATATATAAGTTTTAAGCCACTTGAAGAAAATGAAAAAGATTTTTTAAAATATCATTCTAGGCCAGATGCAGTAGCTCATGCCTATAGTCCCAGAATTTTGGGAGGCTAAGACAGGAGAATCACTTGAGGCCAGGAGTTTGAGACCAACATGGGCTACATAGCAAGATCCCATCTCTACTCACCCACCCCCACAAAAAAAAGTTTGGCTGGGCATGGTAGCACATGCCTGTAGTCCCGGTTACTCTGTAGGTTGAGCCCAGGAGTTTGAGGGCTAACTTTTTTTTTTTTTTTTTAGCGAGGAGGTCTCACTCTGGCTCAGGCTGGTCTCCAACTCCTGAGCTCAGGGCAATCCACGCACCTCAGCCTCCCAGAGTGCTGGAATTACGGGTGTGAGCCACTACACCCAGCCATTAGGACTACTTTTAAATATGAATAACTCAAACAGCAGCCAACAGTGGCTTAACAAAAAATGGATTTATCTTTCTTCTATAAGAAGTCTGGAAGTACGTGGCTGCTGGTGTTGGTTCAGTAGCCCAGCGAGAGGAATTCAGTGATACTCCTGGCCTTTAACTGCCAAGGCTCCAGGAATTCCTTCCACGTTGAAGGCAGAAAAGGGAGGGAAGCAATACTGGTCACATTTCTCCCTCTTTCAGGAAAAGAAAAACCTCCCTAGAAGTCTCAACCTTCTAGATCCTGCTTTTGTTTTGCTACTCAAAACTGTGTCACATGACAGGAGAGGAGGGTCACCCTCTGTCTATACAGTATAAGAAAAGTAAACACAAAAGAACGGTAGAAGTGAGTGTTCAGTAGCCAGGGACTAGAGTCTCCCACAGGCTGAAGATAAATGATAGAGAAGGTGCACCAGGCAAAAGTGAACGAAAGGCTAACAGAACAGAGAGCAGTTACACAGCAGAGCTAGAGGTTCCGTGCTTGGTAAGAGTGACAAGACCCAGCACCCTTTCCCAATTTCTGTATTGTACAGACTGGAAAATACATACTTGATGTCTGAGGCTCGGTTGCAGCTAGGATTCTAGGTGTGAATTACGTTCTGCCAATTGCAGGGACCTGAGCGAGATGTGGTAAGCGGAATCGAGGTAGAGGCTCTATGTTGGCCACCAAGGCCATGGAGATGTGAGTGTAAAGGACAGTGATGGCAGTGGCCAGACGCAACATTTCAGGTTCTATCAGCAGCTTTCTGGGAGGTGTGGTCACCATGATGACAGCTGCAGGAGCAGTGGCTGCCCTTGAATGCCGGTTTCCTTATGCCTGAATCCAAAACTGTGCTGATGTATTTTTGCTTGGCGTTTTGTTTGTTTTGTCTTTTTTAGACAGAGCCTCAAGCTATTACCCTGGGTAGAGTGCGGTGGCATCACAGCTTTTACAGCAACCTACAGCTCCTGGGCTTAAGCGATTCTCTTGCCTCAGCCTCCCAAGTAGCTGGGACTACAGGCACCCACCACAATGCCCGGCTATTTTTTGGTTGTAGTTGTCATTGTTATTTGGCAGGCCCGGGCTGAATTTGAACCTGCCAGCTCTGGTGTATGTGGCTGGTGCCTTAGCCGCTTGAGCTATAGGCGCCGAGCCGGTGATGTATTTTTGAATGCCATGGTTCCAGAGAAGGCCCTGATTTTTACTCTTCCAGTTTTTTCTGCACCTGATTTATAAGCACTTAATACCCTATAATAAAGCCCTTTCTGCTTTAAAATGCACTGAGTGGTTTCTGCACAGAACTCTAAAACTGATACAGGCACGCACGTAAACACATAAAATATTGCTACAGTGGGGACCTCAGGTGACTTTCGGAAGCAATGCAAACCCTCTTTGGAATAACTCAACTTCAGTCCAAATCTCAAAGAATTCCTACAGAATGAAAAGTAAATTGAGAAAAGAATCCTTCTCAAGCCAGACCCACAAAACACGCAAGGAAACAGCCCCATGAATGAGGGCAGCAGGAACCACGGGCGGCAGAGAAAGGCACCAAGACCTCAGAGTGCAGTCACCAGACCTGGTGCATCCAATGTGATCAAACATTCATACAACAAACAGATCTGGAGAATGCTCTGAATGTTTGTTGAATCATTCAAACACGTTTGAAATCAGGTTTAAACTCACGCCGAAATGTACTTGCCTTTGTAACATTATTAACAGATGGGACCTTTAAGAGGGGTGAAGTCACAAGGGCACCACCCTCCTGACTAATGCCATTATCTTAGGAATGGGTGCGTTATCACAGGACTGGGTTCAACACCTCTTATGCTCTCTCTTATCCTCTTTGCCTTTCCAACATGTGATGCCACAGCAAGAAGGCCCTCGCCACTTGCTAGCACCTTGACATTGGACTTCCCAGCCTCCAGAACTGTGAGTCAATACATTTCTGTTTTGTATCAATTTCCCAGTCTTAAGTATTCTGTTGTGGCAGCAAAAATGGACAAAGACAAAAAGGTATGAAATAAAACATTTTAAAATAAAATATATATATAATAATGAAAAATTAGTGTATCAATGAATGCACTGGCAACCAGAGTGGACCCAACTAAAGAATTACGAACCAGATGATGGATCTGAGAATATTACCCAGAAAGCAGTACAAAAAGAGTGAGGAATGCAATATATGAAAAAGAGGCTAAAGATATGGAAGTGTCTCGCCCCATTTAGTGCTGCTATAAAGCGGCTGGGAAATTTATGAAGAAAAGTGGTTTATTTGGCTCATGGTTCTGCAGACAAGAAACACGGCCCCAGCACCTGCCTCTGGTGAGGGCCTGGTGGAGGAAGGAGAAGGGGATTGTTATGTGCGGAGATCCCACAGTGAGAGGGAGGGGAGGGAGGAAGAGACATGTCAGGCTGTTCTTAACAAGGAGCCAGATAGCTCTGCCGAGAACTCACTCCCTGCCAGGGAGGGCGTTAATCTATTCATGAGAGCTCCACCCCATAACCCAAATACCTCCCATCAGACCCCACCTCCAATCCTGGAAATAAAATTTCTTTTTTTTTTAATTTTTAAATTTTTAAATTTTTTTATCGTCTTTATTATTAAATCATAGCTGTGTACAATAGTGCAATCAAGGGGTAAAATGTGCAGGTTTCATATACAATCTGAAGGAAATCAAATTTCAACATGAGACTTTAAGGGAGTCAAATAAATCATACCCAAATTATAGCAGGAAGAAGGAAATGACATGACTTACATTTTCAGGAAGGAGAGATGGAGGGAGGATGGATGGAGGAAGAGGCATTATTTGAAGATATAATTGATGAAAAATGTCCAGAACTGCTGAAGCACACAAAGGCTTACATCCAATCTAGAAATTCTAAAAATCCCAACAGATTTGAAGGAAGAAAGGAAAGAAGGCAGAGAGAGAGAAGGAGCAAGGGAATAAAACAGTTTCATAAATTGCAAAACACCAAAGACAGCCACAAGTTTTAGAAGCAGCCAAAAGAATAAGAAAAATATCACCTACAAAGAAATAGCAGATAGACTGCTAAATTCTCAACTGCAACAATGAGAATCAGAAGATGCCAGTAAGGCCGGGTTGGGTGGTTCATGGCTATAATCCTAGCACTTTGGGAGGCCTAAGCAGGTTAATTCCCTGAGGCCAGGAATATGAGACCAGGCTGGCCAACATAGCAAGACCCCATCTCTACAAAATATAATACACAAATAAATAAATAAATATAAGACGCTAGTTAAAAAGAAAACATTGTCAGGCCTGGTTTTTTTTTTTTTTATCGGTTTTTGGCCGGGGCTGGGTTTCAACCCACCACCTCCAGCATATGCGGCCAGCGCCCTACTCCTTTGAGCCACAGGCGCCACCCAGGCCTGGTTTTAAAGGAATTCAGCTATATATTATGCGTAAGAAGGGCTCCCAAAACATAAGGACATTAAAAACTTGCAAGTGTAGAAAAAGGCCAATTGGAAAGTAGTAGTCACAAGAAAGCTGGAGGAGCTTTTTATTTATTTTTATTTTTGGAGACAGAGTCTCACTATGTCACTCCGGGTAGAGTGCCATGACGTTACAGCTCAAAGCAACCTCAAACTCTTACGCTTAAGTGATTCTCTTGCCTCAGCCTCCCAAGAAGCTGGGACTACAGGCGCCCACCGCAACACCTGGCTATTTTTTGGTTGTAGCTGTCATTGTTGTTTGGCAGACCTGGGCTGGATTTGAATCCGCCAGCTCCATTATATGTGTCTGACACCCTAGGCACTGAGCTACAAGTGCCAAGCCTTTTTTTTGATACAGAATCTTACAATGTCACCCTCAGTAGAGTGCCGCGGTCACAGCTCACAGCAACCTCAAACTCTTAGGCTTAAGTGATTCTCTTGCCTCAGTCTCCCAAGTAGCTGGGACTATAGGCACCCACCACAATGCCTGGCTATTTCTGCTGTAGTTGTCATTGTTTTTTTTTTTTTTTTTAGCAGGCCTGGGCTGGGTTTGAACCCAGCAGCCCTGGTGTACGTGGCAGGCGGCCTAACCACTGAACTACAGGCACCGAGCCATGGAGGAGCTTTTTAAATACAAGACAAAATAGACATAAAAGCAAAAATCATTACTAAAGATAAAGAGGATAACAAAGATTAAAAAATCCAACTGACTAGGAAGAGATGATGATTCTACACCTTCATGCATATAGCTCGCAGATACATAAAGCAAATATTTAAAGATCTATGAGAAGAAAACAACAAATCCATCATTTAACAAAGTTTAACATACCTGTCTTAGTAATTGCTAGATCAAGCACATAAGCAATAAGGATAGAAAGATTTGACCAGCCCAGTTAACAAGTTTGATTTCATGAATAAACAAACACTTCCCCAGCAACTGAAGAATACTCATTCTTTTTTTTGAGACAGATCTCATTATGTTGCCCTCGGTAGAGCACCCTGGTGTCACGGCTCACAGCAACCTCAAACTCTTGGGCTGAAGAGATTCTCTTGCCTCAGCCTCCCAAGTAGCTGGGACTAAGGCACCCGCCACAACACTCGGCTATTTTTGTTGTTGTTGTAGTTGTCACTGTTGTTTTTGAGCAGGCTGGGCCAGGTTTGAACCCACCAACCCCAGGGCATGTGGCCAGCTCCCTAACCACTGAGCTACAAGCGCTGAGCCACTCATTCTTTTTTTAAGTAAACTTTTTGGTGAACTATGGTATGGTAGACAATAGTATACAAATCAAAAACCTATGACTCAGTGAATTTTTACAAAGTGACCCCAGTATATAACTAGGACTTGGATCAAGAAATAAAACTCAAGAGTGTCCCGGAACCGCCTCTTCTTCCTGAACCCACTTCTTCAGCCACAATCCATGCTAAAGATAACCCCACCCAGACCTCTAACGCTGCAGATTAACGTGGCCTGTTTGTAAAATGTGTATAAACAGAATTGTGGAGCAGCAGTACTGTTCTATGTGTGGTTTCTGTTGGCTAATACTGTGTTTGGGAGGCTTTTGCATGTAGGATGCCCTTTATTCTCATCCTATTACGTGAATAAACCACAAAATACCCATTTTTTTTTTTTTTTTTTGTTTATGGACATTCAGGTTGTTTCTTGTCTGTAGCCAGCACAAGAGATGCTGAGATGAACATTCTTATATGTGGTCTCCTGATGATCCTGTGTACACATTCCTGTTGGGTATGTTTAGCTTAGGTTTAGTTATTTATTTATTTTTGAGACAGAGTCTCACTTGGTCACCCTTGGTAGAATGCCGTGGCATCTTTATCTCACAGCAACCCCAAACTCTTGGGCTCATCCTGTTGCCTACAGCCTCCCTGTAGCTGGGACTACAGGTGCCTGCCACAACGCCCAGCTATTTTTTTTTAAAGATGGGCTCAGGCTGGTCTCGCACTCATGAGCTCAGGCAACCCACCTGCCAGCCTCCCAAAGTGCTGGAATTACAGGCGTGAGCCACCATGCCCCGTCTAGTTTTTTATTTTTCACTTTTTGGAAAAATGGGACACAAATTTATTTAGCATGTATACACACAGAGAGTCACAGAGGGATCACCTATGTTTAGTTTTTAGGTATTGCCAAAAACTTTCCAAAATAATTGTAGCGATTTATCTTCTCACCAGCGGTGTGTGAGTTAATGCTGTCTCGCCCTTCATCACCATTGGCATCACTCCGCCTTCTTCATCTCAGCCATGCTGAAGGGAGTTACAAGATCTATTCTTTCCAACAGCGCATGAAATGCTTACACAATTTGACAAACTGCTAATGGTATAGCCAATTTTTAAGGATTAGCACCATACAGACCAGGTTCTCAAGATACAGAAAAATACATTGCCTTGAATGTGCACAGCAGGAAAGAAGAAAATCTCAACGTGGAAGAGCCAAGCATCCACCTTTAGAAATTAGGAAAAGCCTGGAAGAGTAAGAGCTAAAATTTCTGAAAAATTAGGAAAACATAAAATAGACCCTACTATGAAGCCAATCTATAGCTTTCATATGAAGGCTAAAACCCAGTTATAGCACAAGAAATGGGGAAAGGGCCAAGGGAGGTGAGGAGAGGGGGGAGGATGGGTGGAGGGAGAGTGATTGGTGGGATCACACTTACGGTGCATCTTACAAGGGTACAAGTGAAAATTACTAAAAGTAGAATATAAATGTCTTCATATAGTGATTAAAAGGCCATGAAGGCTATGTTAAATAGTTCAATGAAAATATTTTAGATTGTATATAAAGTCAGCACATTGCGCCCCATGATTGTACCAATGTACACAATTATGATTTAATAAAAATTTAAAAAAATTTTTCACATGTACCCTTGTAAGATGCACCATACATGTGATCCCACCAATTACTCTCTCTCCACCCATCCTCCCCTATCCCCTCCCCTCCCTCTCCCTTTTCCCTTCTTCTTGGGCTATAATTGGGTTATGCTTTCATAAGAAAGCTATAAATAGGTTTCATACTAAGACTGAGTACATTGGATACTTTTTCTTCCATTCTTGAGATACTTTGCTAAGAAGAATATGATAAAGGGTGAGATCACACTTGCGGTGCATATTTGAAGGGTCAGGAGAAAACTTCTAAATACAGATCAAAAATGTTTTCACATAGTAAATGAGAAAATCTCATGAATGTTATGTCAATCAGGTTGATGAAAATATCTCAGAATGTATGTGAAACCTGCACACCGTACCCCATGATTGAATTATTGTACACAGCTATGATTCAATAAAAAAAAAAAAAAAAAAAGGAAGCCCTCTAGCCAAACAAGTCTTGGTGTGGTTACTTCCTTTTGTCTTCCAAAACAAGGGGCCTTAATTGAGGACGACTAAGGGGGGTTGGGCAGCCACATGCCCATGATGGCCTGACCACCACAGAAGGATGTGCACTGACCCACCTCAGCTCTCCTCCGGCCTGACAAGCAGGAGCTAAGAGGAACCCTCTGCCCAGACACGCGGCGTGGGTGCGCCAAGTCCACCCCTTCTCTTGTTGAGAGCCTGGCACCATTCTTGCTTTTCCTAAAGACAGACATAGTGTTTCAGTGGGACACACTGCACAGCTTCTCTCCAGGAAAACTCAGTGAGTGGCCATCTAACCAAATACTAACATAAAAAGCTAAAAGAGTGAAAAGATTATTACAGTATGGGCTGTGGACTATTTTTCTAGAAGGAGTGAATCCAGGGGACTTTAGCAGCCAAGTTACTCACAACTGTGGAAATTACCTATGTTGAAGACAACACATCGAGTAACTGTTTTGACTACATAGGCCCAATAGCAGGAAGGCCTGTGTTGACAGGCCTTTGGTGTCAATTGCCACACAAACCCTTGGACTTGTGACCCTGTGGGAGGCAAGGATTACATTTTCCCTGGGGAAGCCAGAGTCACAAAATGCCATGCTGAATGTTGACTCTTTGCAGTGTCAGAGTCTCAAACTGGTTCTGTCCTATGTAAACGGAAGTTACCTTGCCCTGTGAAGGTGAGCAGGCCCTCCACCCGGGGGAGCGTGAACTGGCCCACTCACCTGGAGGCCAGCTTGGCAGGGTGTCTCAGAAACCCTTTGACACTACAGTTTACATGGAAGAATTCATGAGATACAAAATCACTGCATGATTTGTGAGACAGTAGAGTTTGAAACAATGTAAAATATAGATATGATACAAATAGATTATGTACCTCTCTCCCGTGAAATAGTCCACAATCTTAAAACATGATGCTGTAGAAGAGGACAGAAAAAAAAATCACAATGTACAGCGAAGTGAAAATCTTATAAAATAGTATCATCCTAATTCCATTTTAAAATTACTTAAAATGTTAAATTAAAGTTTATACAAAAATTTTTTTGGCAGCAGCAGCCAGTTAAATACATACTCCATAGTGGATTCTGACTTCCATGGCCACTGAACTGCTTCAAAATTAAGATTTTCAGAAATATCTAAATACATGGTCAGCAGAATTCCAAACATGCCCCCAAGACTCCACTCTCTAACACCTGGAACCTGTGCACAGAGTGAGGTATCACTCCATGACCGAGTGATGCTTATAGCATCGGTGCCCTTAATAGAGACAGTTTATCCTTGTGGGCCTAATCTAATTGCCTGAGATCCTTTAAAAGCAGAGACTTGCAGGCTGGTTGAGGAAAGGAGGTTAGAGAGATCTGAACATGAGAATGACAGCGCACCATTGCCGGCCTGCAGTGGAGGAGGCAGGTAGGAAGACAACCAGGCAGCCTTTAGTGTGGAGAGAGGTAGAGATGACTGTCAGCAGGAAATGGAGACATCAGTCCTACACATGCAAGCATCTGAACCTGGCCAAGAACCTGAACGGACTTGGAAAGGGATTTTTCCCCAGCGCCTCCGTGTAACATCCTGGACATCAGCCTCGGGAGACCCTCAACAGAGGGTCAAGCCACACGCAAGACTTTAGACCTACAGACTATGAGCTAATAAATCCATGCTGCTTTAAGCTGATACATTTGTGGTAATTTGTTACACAGACATAGAATACTAATGTGGAAATAAAGCACAGAAAAAAACAGACTAAAACAGGAGAAACTAAAATGATAACAGTAGTCTCAGCAATTAAATGCTTCTATTTATTACAGATTTTGTATAATGAGTATGGATTCTCTTTTAATTCAGAAAAATATTTTAAATAAAAATACATAATCATATATTTATAAAAAGAAAAGTATAAAATTATAGACGTAGGGTATTCATTTGAAAGACATAGATTGAAAAGGAGGAAACTTTCTTTTCTAACTTACAGTTATAGTCAGGGATACTAACACAAAAGGTTACCTTAATTCAGAAAAAGGGATACACTTTGTCTGTGATGTAACTTTACGTATTTGGTCATTTCTTTGTCTCATGGGACTCAAAATTATTGGCACAATTATAATGGAAATATGATTTACCTATTAACAACATATCCCAATTAATAGCTTCATGAAGACAGGCATTTCTCAAACCCCAAATGCATCTATGTTCTAAGGTTACATACTGAAGGTAATCATAAAGTGGTTTCCCATTCCTTTAAATTCATGAGGGCTTAAAGGGGTAAATCTTAAAGAACTGCCTGCTCCTTTGTTCTTTTAATGTATGATGTAACCTAAGCCTCAGAAGGATTTGCTTTCATCCACACAGTGTCTGCCTGGACATGCTTCATGACTGCCGTGTGAGTCCACCAACTAAATCATGATGATGTTCACATCATCATCTTGATCTTGTAACTTCAAGCAAATCATTTAATTTTCTCACTGTGATAATTAAAATTAAACCATCGTCACTCTGCTTTAAGAAAGAGGAAGAGCTCCATTGAATCCAACATGTGCTCATTATCCCACACAAGGAACACAGTGGGTTCCACACTCCAGCTTGTCTGTCAGCCTGTGCTCATTTGGACATCATTGAACATGGCTTTGCTCAATAGCTGTGAGCCATTCCAAAAAGCCTTTTAAGTGGGGGATGGGAGGTTTTTCTGAAAATATACTACATACTTGACTTTTTTCTTGATATTATAGTAGAACCAAAGGGAACATTAAGCATAGTTATTCTTACTTTACTGACACTTTCTTTGTAGATGAGATATTCATCCATGAAAAAAATCATAAAAGGATACAAGGTGGACTATAATAAAAGAGTGGGATGGGATGGGAAATGTAAGATGGAATTAATAAGATGGGGTATAGAGAGAAAGAAATCAGTGACAGTAGGAACTTAGGGAATAGGATCAAAAGTAGTAGGAACATGCATTGCATTCGTCAAAATGTACAACTAAAAATCACAGAGCATGGGAGACAAGGAAGGGCTTTATATAGTGATAAAGGTATCAATTATAAATATATATGCACCCAACATTGGAGAACATAAACACATAAAGCAAATGTTCATAGATCTTAAGAGAGAGATAGACTACAATATAATAATAGTAGGGGACTTTAATAATCAACTTTCAACAATGGACAGATCATCCAGACAGAAAATCTATACAGAAACATTAGACTTACCAGCACTTTAGACTAATCTAATTGACACACAGAATTTTCCATCCAGCAGCAGAACATATGTTCTTTTTAAGCACATACAGAACATTCCCCAGAATGGATCATATGTTAGGCCACAAAACAAGTCTTAACAAATTTAAGAAGATTCAAATCATCTCAAATATTTTTGCCAGCCACAATGGTATGAATCTAGAAATCAACAATTGGGGAAATCTCAGAAAATTGACAAGTATGTGAAAATTAAGCAGTATGCCTCTAAATAGCTAATGAATCATAGAAGATAATAAAAGAAGAATTAAAAAATCTCTAGACAAATGAAAATAGAAACACAGCACCCCCAAACTTGTGGGATACAGCAAAAGTAGTTCTAAGAAGGAAGTTTCTAATAATAAATGCGTCCATCAAAAATTAAGAAAGATCCTAAATAAGCTAATTTTACATCTGAAAGAACTAACCAAAGAAGAACAAACTAAGCTCCAAGTTAGTAGAAGAAAGAAAATCATAAATATGAAATAAATAAATAAAACAGAGACTAGAAAAAATGATAGAAAAGATCAACAAAACAGTTTTTTAAAAAGATAAATAAAATCAACAGTAACAATAAGAGTAAAAAAAAAAAAAAAAGAACGAGAGAGAAGACTTAAATGAAATCAGAAATGAAAGAAGAGCTATTACAAGTAATACCACAGAAATACCAAGGTTCATAAGAGACTGCTATGATATGCCAATAAATTGGAAACTTAGAAGAAATGGACAAATTCCTAGACACATACAACATACCATGAATGAATCATGAAGAAACAGAAAACGTGAACAGGCCAATAAGAAGTATGAAAAATTAGTAATGAAAATTCTTCCATCATAGAAGAGTCCAGGGAATTCATTGCTGAATTCCATCAAATATTTAAAGAAATAATACTAATTTTTCTCAAACTCTTCTCAAAACTGGAAGAGATAGGAAAACTTCCAAACTCATTTTATAAGACTGTCACCCTGGTACCAAAGCCAGACAGGAAAACTACAAGATAGGAAAATTATAGGCCAATATCCCTGATGAACATAGATGCAAAAATCCCTAACAAAATACCAGCAAACCAAATCCAACAGCACAATGAAAGAATTATTCATCATGATCAAGTGAAGTTTGTTCCTGGAATGCAAGAATGGTTAAAGGTAGAGTGCTTGTTTCATTGCAGTGAATTGATAGACATTACTGAAGTCTGTGGCTACAAAAAACAAGGTTTAAGTAAATTGTTGGGCTGTAAAGCTAATTATAGGAGATATACCAACTATAAATCTTCCAAGTTATCAAAAGGAAAATATTGACACACTCAAAAAAAGAAATGTAAGAGTAAAAAAAAAAAATATTTTTAGAGATAAGCTCTTTCTACTCCCCAGTCTAGGGCACACTGGCATCATCATAGCTCACAGCAACTTCAAACTCTTGGGTTCCAGCGACCCTCCTGCTTCAGCCTCTTGAGTAGCTGGGACTATAGAGGCCCACAACCACATCCAGCTAGTTAAACAAAAATTCTTTGTAGAGATAAAATGTCACTATATTGCTCAGGCTGGTCTGAAACTCCTGGCCTAAAGCAACCCTCCCTCCTGGGCCTCCCAAAACACTGGGATTATAGGAATGAGCCAGTGTGCCTGGCTAGATTTTAGAAAAAGAAGCACAACAGAAGAAAATTAAAAATGAGATAAATAAAAGTAAATACATCTGTCATATCAAATAAAGGATAAACTGCTTTATTAAAAGGAAAAATGATTCTCAAATTAAATGAAAATCCATCAAACAGCTTCACATAAAAACAAATGACAAGGATAAAATGGCACAGAATATTTGGGATGACAAAGGAAAGGCAAATATAATTAGATAAACAAAATCAGAAGAAAGTAGGTGGCAATAGAAATATCAGGAGAGATTTAATTTGAGGAAAAGAACATTAAGGAAGTTGTTATATGATGATAAAAGCTATCATTAGAGCCCTCACTGATCTCCACACCCTAGATAATCCATTATCCAAATTCATAAAGCAAAAACACGAAGGAAACACAGGTAGACATAGAAATGCAGTAGCGGGAGATGTTAACTCACTTGTCAGCTACTGACAGATCAGGTAGAAGAAAATTAAGTAAAAACATAGAAAATGGCTTTGAAAATGCATTGTGCACTGAATCATCTGTGATGCTTCCAAAAATGCCAGAAGATTCTATTCCAGCAAGTTATCAGTAGCACTCAGGAATCTGAACTTGAATGTGCTCTTTAGGCGACTCTAATGCACGGGCAACATTTCAAAATAAAAATGATAGAGATTTTAAGTGATACACTGAATAAAGTAAATCTAATATTATAGACATATAGTGAACACTATGCTGGATAAAAAGAGAATACAGCTAATTTTGAATTGCTTATGAAATATTTACTGATTATAGATAAATCCCCAATATAATTTCAAAAAATTCTTTAAAGTGGAAATAGTTCAGATAGCATTTTCTGACAGCAATGCATTAATGAGAAATATTATAAATGAAAATTAACCAGAAGAAAAAGGTCAAATGATGTTTAACCTTCTGTTATACAATAAACAAATCTTATCCCAAAGAGGGACTCAAAACCAGAATTGTGTAAGACTTTAAAAATAATAAGTTTTTTTGTAAGTTACATATCAAACCCAAAATTTAGCTAAGATGCTCAGTAGAAAATACTAGGCCTCAAAATAGCCCCAGTACAAAACAAGAATAAAAGTAAATGAAAGAGCGAAATTACATCTTATATTTCACCCTTGTTTTATTTTGCACTGTCTCAATGGTAGTGAGATTGGTTAATAATCTGTTCATATGTTTGCTGATTGTTGCTTTTATTATTTTACTTTCTTCTACCGTCTGTGTCTTTTACCTATTTATAGTTAGGCTGTTTGTCTTAAAGCCTTGTACAGATTATTTATATAGTTTTATTCACCTCAAGGTCATGAACACATATGCTTATAATTTTTAAAAGTTTTGTCATAAAATAATTTAAAATTCAGAAAGGTTTAGAGAATTACAAAACAAGTTCTGTAGACACCACTAAGTTACAACAAATTTTAATATTTTGTCATATTGCTCATTTTTGCCATTTTAATAAAATTCTATTATAAAATACTTTAAAATTCAGATAAGTTTAAGGAATAATATAATAAATGCCCACTACCCAATTCTAATATACCTCACTTTTTTGCTTAATTTTTTTAAAAAGTATTATAGCAAATCATTAGCCTTTATATATGCCAATAATAGTCAAGCTGAGAATCAAATCAAAGGCACAATACCCTTCACAGTAGCCCCAAAGAAAATGAAATACCTGGGACTATATCTAACAAAGGATGTGAAGGATCTCTATAAAAAGAACTATGAAACCCTAAGAAAAGAAATACCAGAAGACATTAACAAATGGAAGAACTTGTGGCTAGGAAGAATCAATATTGGTCAAATGTCCGTACTACCCAAAGTGATCTACAGATTTAATGCAATCCCCTTCAAAGCGCTAACACCATACTTTGAAGAACTTGAAAAAATAGTACTTCATTGCATATGGAACCAGAAAAAAACCCAAATCACCAATAAAATTTTAAGAAATAAAAAAATTCTGGTGGTACCATGTTACTACACTGCAGATTATACTGCAAGTCTATGGTGATCAAAAACAGAGACATAGAACTATGGAGTAGAATAGAGAAGCTAGAGATAAACCTAGCCACACATTTCCATCTGATCTTTGATAAACCAAACAAAAGCATGCACTGGGGAAAAGAATGCCTATTTAACAAATAATGCTAGAAGAACTGGTTAGCCACAAGTAGAAAACTGAAATTGGACCCACACCTCTCACTATTGACAAGACTCTTTTTTTTTTTTTTTTTTTTGAGACAGAGCCTCAAGCTGTCACCCTGGAGAGAGTGCTGTGGCATCACAGCTCACAGCAACCTCCAATTCCTGGGCTCAAGCAAGTCTCCTGCCTCTACCTCCCAAGTAGCTGGGACTACAGGCGCCCGCCATTTTTTTTTTTTTTGGTTGCAGCTGTCATTGTTGTTTGGCCGGCCCTGGGCTGGATTTGAACCCGCCAGCTCAGGTGTACATGGCTGGCTCCTTAGCCCGTTGAGCCATAGGCGCTGAACCGTATTCACAAGACTCTTGCTGAATAAAAGATTTAAATTTAAGACATGAAACTATAAAAGTTCTATTAGAAATTGTGGGGAAAACTGACAAAATTGGCCTGGGGAAAGATTTTATAAAGATCCCCTTGGCAATTGCAGCAACAGCAAAAAATAAATAAATGGCACATGATCAAGCTAAAAAGCTGCATAGCTAAAGGTACTACAACTAAGGCAAACAGACAGCCTTCGGAATGGGAGAAGATACTTGCATGTTATGAATCTGACAAAGGGCCAATAACTAGAACCTACAGAGAATTCCAATTAATCAACAAGAAAAGAGCAAACAACCCCATTTATTTTTTTTTAAACATATGTATTTTATTATTCTTCATTACATTAAAATTCCCCACCCCCACCCCTCCGTGGTAAGACAGAATTGATTTACAGAAAAGAATACAGAAAACACCAAAGCTCCTGGTAGAGGGAGAGAATTCAAGTGGGGAGAGAGAAGCTCTCTCCGTTCCTCTCCCGGTCTTTCCCCGT
>CAUYRH010022287.1:0-27359 GCA_963574655.1 Perodicticus potto
CAGATCTTAAACAGGAGATCCTGCCATGTGTGTGCACAGGGCATGCAAAAATTCCCTCTCCACACTCATCTTTCCCAACCCACTCTGAATGACCCCAGGCTCTCCCAGCTCCCCGTCTGGTAGGGCTGGCACGAACACCAACCCAGGTCTCTCTGGCCACAGGCCAACAGAAAATACAGGTAGTCCCTGGTTACAAACAAGATAGGTTCTGTAGGTTTGTTCTTAAGTTGAATTTGTATGTAAGTTGGGACAGGTCCATTTACCTATTATATGTAATAGCCTCCATTTGTAAGTTTGATTTGTACAAAAGTTGGATGTTTGTAACTCAGGGACTGCCTGTAGCAAGCAAGATTTAATGGACACCCCTGCACCCAGCAGAGAGGAAAGCTGGAACAGCCATCTGGCAGCACTGGGCAAAATCCTACAGAATGACTAATCCTCTCCAATCACACTTCCTCCTGCACAGGCAGACACATCCTCCTCTCTCACAGACTCACAACGCACATACCCACACAAAGACACTGTCATGCACGCCCCACCCAGACATACAAACAGGATGAACACGCTCTGTGTACCCTGGCCCACTAGGACAGTTACACACTCTGACCAGTTGCAGATACTTGAATGTGTGACCACACACAGCCCCACCCTGACATTCCTCCCCCCAACCAACCTCTCCTTGTGCCCATGGACATCCACAGAGCAGAGATACTGAATCCGACAGGATAGGGAACACCTCTCCAAAGAGGCCTCCTCCTCCCACCCCCAGCCCCTAACTCTTAACTCCCTCCACTCCTGAACTCAGGCTGGGACAGCAAGCACTCACGCTTTCCGGGGCTCTCCACGGCTCTCAGACCCGCCTTCCTCTCTGCGCTTTGCCACAGCCCTCCCAGCCATCACGCGGGACGTCTCGCGCGACGCTGACCGGTAGGGAGGGGCGGGGTCTTCCCTGCCGCGCCTTCCCAGACGAACCCTGGATTGGCAGAGCCCGGGCGGTGGGTGACATTTGGAGCAAGGTCCCCTCCCCCGCCCGCAGGGACCACGCCCTGTGCTTCCTCTTAGAGCGGGTCGTACGGCTGGGATCAGTTCTGGTCCCCTACACGGCCAGAGAGGGGAGGAGCTGTGTGAGTTGCCCCTTTGCTTGCAGTCCCCTGACTGGCCTCGGGAGGCACCTGGCCCCTGCAGCAAGGAGTCTAGGTGCCCAAGGTGAAAACGCTTAGCGCGCAGGGCCCAAGTGGGAGGCGTGGAGGGGCGGTCCTCTGAAGGTGCGTCCAGAGGGACTCGGGTTACTGCTCGACGTGTTTACTTGATGGCTGCCTTGGCAATGGCCTCTGCCTGCTTGGCCCCCCGAGCTCCTATCCCAGTACCCACAAACTTTTCTTGTAGCACTTCAGCATTCGCATCCCTTCACAGCCGGGTTACAGAAGTGCCTGTATCCTGTCTACGTCCCAGCCCTCTCCCTACTCCCCCTCCGTAACCCCCAGCTCCACTGTGTCCCCAGCCTATGGTCCCAATCCCTAGCCCTGCACCACAGACCTGAACCCCACCCCCGAAATGTGGAAGGGCAGAAGACTCAAGGAACGTCTGTCTGCATCCAAGCAATTGCATCAGAAGGAGATTCTCAGGATTCTTCCTCCGCTAGAGTTCTGTGGCCAGCTGCCCTGTGGCCAGCTGCCCTGCAGCCTTTCAGGAACTGGGTGGCCAGAGAGACACCTTCTGGTGTAGGAGGAGAATGCACCTGAGAAAGGCAACCCTCTGCCACACACACACAACTCACCCAGTCACCACCATACAGGGCACTCCTGCCGAAAACGCAGGCTCAAGCGCGGTTCTGTCCCGGTGACATTCCCCTGCTGAAGCCTTAGGGTTGACTGAGGAGGGGTGGCAATTCTAAGAGCCTCGGTAGTTAACTTAGCCCAAAGAAGACGCTGTTCTAGCGGGAGCGGGGCGAGCCGAGACCCAAGTCCTAAATTCGAGCGATGGAATGGGGCGTCGGAATTAGAACAGGAGCCGGTAGGACCCAGCGGGCTCCAGACCAGGTAAAGAACTGCTGCCCCGGGCGCCCACAGGAGGTGAGGGGAGAGAGTGATTGGCGGCCCCACCAACCAATAGGAGCCTGGAGCTGCACTGGCCAGCCCTATTCCCGCAGCCCCCATGAAGTGTGGGCGGAGTTCCCGGTCTGCTGCAGTGGCTGGCTCCAGCGGGCGGCGAAGCCGGTGGCCACCACACAAGCAAACAGGTGAGGGGACTGAGTTTGAGGGGGAGGGGTCCAAGGAGAGACGAACTGGGGCTGGGGTGCTGCGTTCTGGGTCCCAGAGCTGCTCTAAGGGACTTGGCCCCGGGTTTTGTGCAGGATGTTGCAAAAGCCTCACCAGCAGATCCTCCTACCAAGTATGGGAGAGGTTCGCCCAACGTCCTTAGACCGGGAGCGGGGTCCGGAAAATACTTGGGAGCCTCAGCCGCAGATGCCTAAGGCCCTGGAGTCTTGTGCTTGAGGCCCAACCCCCAGGGCTGGCCACTTACCCGCATGTACAGGAGAGATGGTGCAGTGAACTGCCCTGACCCTTCATTATCTCACACCATTTGAAGCTTCAAGTCCCGCAATAATCCCAACCTCTACTGAGGACTGGGGACGTGAGTAGAGGACTCAACTGAGAGCAGGAATGAAAGGCGCACGACAGGGTCCCTCCCACCTGCCTTGTTTAAAGTCCGGGAAAGTGCGTGATGGTCTCTGGCCTGGAGTAGGAGAGGTGGGGGAACCTAAGGATACCCACACGGTGGTGGGATATGTGTGTGAAAGTTCTGAGGGGCAGTAGGGGCAGCATTTACATCCCCTCCCATCCCTGCCCAGGCCTGGAGTCACACTTCCAACACTTTCAAGAGGCAGCGCAAGGAAGGGCTCCTGGTCACTGACACCCCAGCCCCGCATAGGAGCCTCATGGAGCTCAGAGCACTCAGGACTGGCCTCTCTGGGGCTAGCAGGTTCCTCCTGAGCCTTTAAGGGCGCCAACCCAGCCCAGGCGCCATGGCGCACGGTTTCCCAGTGGGCTTTGACCCATTGGGCCTAGGAGACCTGAGCTCTGGCTCTCTGAGCTCCTTCTCTTCCCGAGGCCACCTGGGCAGCGACTCCGGCTCCACCGCAACGCGATACCTGCTAAGGAAGCAGCGGCGGCTGCTGAATGGGCCCCCCCGCGGAATCCGAGCCTCATCGCCCATGGGCCGTGTCATCCTCATCAACTCCCCCATCGAAGGTGGGGGTGGGGCCAGCCACTGGCCTGGGAAGAGGAGGATGGGAGTGGAGGACAGTGGGAGCTTAGGAGGAGGAGGCAGAGCCAATGTGGGTGGGGGAACTCAAGAGATGGTAGTGTAGGAAACTGAGGAGGGGGTACTCTGGGAACCCATACACTCTTCTTTACCTACCCTTGCCTCTCCTCCAGGACAATCCTTTAGGGCTGCACCATTGCAGAAGAGTTAAAGGTGGTAGATACCCACACCACAGGAGGGACAGGCATGTGTGTTCTATGCTAGCCCCCAAATGAGCAAAGCAGGGTACTGAACTGGCCTCTTCCTCTCACAGGCTCTACAAATTCATTTGTATGTGCCTTTGAGAGGGGCAGGATAGAGGAGGACATCCTCCATCAATCAGTCCATTGTGCCACCAGCTCTGTGTTGGGCTTTAAGGAGTCAGTGTTCAGGTGGTAGACAGAATAAAGGTTTCAGGTACAGAAGGAGGGGAATGTAGGTAGAGCAACAAATGTTCAGAAGAGTGGGGAGAACAGTAGAGTCAAAGGTGAGGGAGGGGGAAGACCTAAGCTTATGTAGCTGCTTAATGCTGCTTCCTGGCACACTGATTCTACACCAGCCCTGGGGAGGTCCGGCAGGCTATTTATAGAGAATAGGATGCATTCTTCACTTTCCAGTTTACAGGGTAGTAAGATTTAGAGCAACAAGAACAGCTGGTGGTGGGATGGAGCTATCACCAGTGAAAGTTGAAAGTGGAAAGCATGGAGTTTGGTGGGGTGGGCACTTGGGAGACAGCCTGGCTGTAGTGACAGATGTGAGGCAACAAAGAGCTGGTAAGACAGGACCTTGGATGTCAGGGATGGAGCTAGAGCCCCCTGGGCCTGGCCTTTCTGTGGGCAGGATGAGATAAATATCTCCAGCTCCTCTCCTCTTTCTAGCCAGCAGAGTGCCTCTGGCTGGGTCCCAGACTGGACTTTTCAGGTCCTGCTCCTCCCCTCTGACCCAGCCAGGTAGCTTTGTTCCCCTCCCTGGGCCACTGGGGCAGGGGTGAATTGTGTTGCTCAGGCTCACCCCAGTCACCCACCACTCTGAGCCTCCCACTTAGCTGAGCAGCAGGGCACTGCGCAGAATCACCACAGTCATTCTGGTCAGGGAGCAGAAGTCCCCAGAGCAGTTAGAAGACATGAGGGGGCAGGCAGGCACTGGGGCCCTGCACTTATGAGTTCTATTCTATTGAAAGAACTGTGCTGTACCCCCGCCCACACTCTTCCCCCACCCTGCCATGTGTCATGCAAGAACTATTTATACCATCCCTCTAAAGATCCTCCTCTGGAAGCTCTATGAGTTCTTTCTCCTTCTGCCTCACCCTAATGCCACCATCTAGCCATAAGAGCAACATGTAATAATTGAAGGACTAGGACTGGGGAATTGCTCTGACCACCTGGCCCCCATCCTGCCTAGGGTAAGAACCCCTGAGCTCAGAATCCTCCCCTCTGCCTGAACACAGACATCATTCAACTCCCCCAGCCTGGAGCCCTTGCCCCATGTTGTTACTGAGACCACTCCAGGGGAATAAAGTAACTAATAAGGGAGAAACAGTGAGAAGGACATTGCCACCCACATCAGCCCTATAAGGTCCCACCAGCTCTTTAAACTCAACTGGTCCCAGAAAAAATTCATTGCCTTTCATTCAAACCAGCCCTTTTCCCTCACTTTCCTAGTTCATTCATTCATCCCTTTATTCTTTCATTTATTCAAAAAATACTTTAGGCTCAGCGCCCATAGCTAAGTGGTTAGGGCGCTAGCCACATACACCAAGACTGGCGGGTTCGAACCCAACCTGGGCCTGCTAAAAACAACAATGACAACTACAACAAAAAAATAGCTGGGCATTGTGGCAGCACTTGTGGTCCCAGCTACTTGGGAGGCTGAAGCAAGAGAATCATTTAAGTCCAAGAGTTTGAGGTTGCTGTGAGCTATGATGATATAGCACTCTACTGAGGGCAACATAGTGAGACTTTGTCTCAAAAGATAAATAAATAAATAAATACTTACAAAAAATACTTATTAAGGGTGGTGCCTGTGGGTCAGTGGGTAGGGCGCCTGCCGGCCTTATATACCGAGGGTGGCCGGTTCAAACCTGGCCAAACTGCAACAAAAAAAATGGCCGGGTATTGTGGCAGGCGCCTGTAGTCCCAGCTATTCAGGAGCCTGAGACAAGAGAATCACCTAAGCCCAGGAGTTGTAGGTTGCTGTGAGTTGTGTGACTCCACGGCACTCTACCGAGGGCAACAAAGTGAGACTCTGTCTCTACAAAAAAAAGAAAACTTATTAAATACCAAGTACTTCACTCTATCCAGGGTGACAGAGTACGAGTCTGTCAAAAAAAAAAAAAAATCAAAAAAACAAATACCAAGTATTGTACAACATACAGGGGATTTACTGGTAGGAGAGAATCACAAAGTCCCCCCATGATGGAGCACACAACTAGTGAAAGGAGGCAAAATAAATAATGCACAAAGAAGCGAATAATGACAAAGGATGGGAAGAATCTGAAGGAAATAATTTGGATAATATGACAGAATAGTGGTTCTCAAATCTTAGGTGTATCAAAATTACATGGACAGCCTGTTAAGAGGCAGATTGCTGGCTCACTCCCAGAGTTTCGGACTCAGTGGCTCTGTGGTAAAGTGCAAAAACTCACTTTTTTTTTTTTAAGAGACAAAGTCTCACTTTATCACCCTCGGTAGAGTGCTGTGACGTCACAGCAACCTCCAACTCCTGGGCTTAGGCGATTCTCTTGCCTCAGCCTCCCGAGTAGCTGGGACTACAGGCGGGCCTGCCACAACGCCCGGCTATTTTTTTCTTGCAGTTTGGCCAGGGCTGGTTTCGAACCCGCCACCCTTGGTATATAGGACCGGCATCCTACCCACTGAGCCACAGGTGCCGCCCAAGAATTCACATTTATAATGAGTTCTCAGGTGCTGCTGGTTTGGGCAACCATGCTTTGAGAGCCACTATAATACGGATTTACTGGGAGGAGGAGTAGGGAACCTCAAGAAAGTTTCTCTGAGAAAGTGGTGTCTTAGCCAGGAGGGGAGTGAGGGAAGGAGCTGGCCTTACAGAAGTCTGAGCCAGAGGACTGCAGGCAGAGGTGACATGGAAAGCATGTGGCCTATATGAGGAACAGGAAGGAGGTCAGTGTGGCTGAAGCTCAGTGATGGAGGGGAGTATAACCGGAGGTGATGGCAGAGGGGTGGGCAGAGGGAAGCCCAGAGGGCCCCACAGGGCTTGGTGAGGGATTGGCAGTTCCTCTAGGAGCAAGAGCAGGAGCAGGTCGAAGTTTTTAGTTAGGAGAAAGATATGACCTAATATGAAAGCTGCTCTGGCTGCTACATAGAGTCGATAATGGGGTAAGAGCAGAAAGTGGGAGATAATTGGGGGGCTGCTGGGAGTGCTTAGGTACAGGAGCTGGGGGCCAGGAGGTAGAGAAGGTACTATCCTTGCAGGATCTGAGCTCTTGGGATCAAAACCTCAGACTGGGCATCCCCCTGGTGCAGTAAGTTGGGTCCCAAGTGAGAAGATGAGACTTCTCATCTGGGGGGATGGCCTGAGGGGAGAGAGGATTGGGAGTAAGAGAGCAAAAGACTCCTTGGCTGAGACTGGAAAGGTCCTGATATTTGTGTAAATATAATCAGCTGGGGAATCCCAGCCTCCCTCAAGTCTGTCCTGCCCCTGCCTGCGGGTTGCCCTTGGGGATTTCTTTCTGAGCTACCCTGGTCATGCACTGTAACCTGATTTCTGCTAGATAAAACTGAAGTGTAGTGTGTGTGTGTGTGTGTGTGTGTGTGTGTGTGAGAGAGAGAGAGAGAGAGAGAGAGAGAGAGAGAGAGAGATTTCTCTTTTTCAAACACCTCTAAAGTAATCCTTGCCCAAGAAGAAATCTCATCTTCTCACTTGGGACCCAACTTACCCCTCAGGCCTCCTTTCTTTTCTCATCAAGGGCCCACAGCTGAGACTGGCTCATTCTGTCCCCTCATGAGTGCCCTCCCCATCCCCTCCACCTATCCAAATCACACCTATCTCAGTAGAAATCTTCTGGGCAACTATAGTCCCTGGGTACCCCTTTCCCCCCACTTTCCGCAGGACCGACGGAGAGGGCTGCTCCCCGCCCTGGGCACATACTTCAGGCTGATATTGTTTGGGTTTCTCTCCCCATGTAGCCAAGTCATTCCTAGAGCTCTTTTCTCCAGAATCACAGAGGCTGAGAGATTGGAAGGGGCCTCAGGGATCCTTCCATAACATCCCAGACCTGGTCTCACCTTGTATGCCTCTAAATATGGGAAGCTCATTATCCCAAAAAACCATTCCACTGCCTGATAGTTGAATGTTTTATAAAGTTTTTCTTTATAAAATCTTCCCCTGACTAATTCTGCTATGTGGGCTTGCTTCTGCCTTCTGGGTTACGTAGACAAAAACATCTAATGCCTTCCCTGGGATAGCTCTACAACTATTTGACGTTAGCGTTAATATACTCATTTCTGCTACCAGCTGAAGAGCCCAGACTCCCTCACCTACCCTCAGAGAACAGAATCTTGAACTTTGTTTTCTGTCCATCTGACCCTAAGTGCCACAATTTTTAGGAATTTGTTTACCCCAGGCCTGCGGGCATGTGAAGCTTTGTAAGCATTGACACACATATACCCCCATGTTAGAAACCCTGTCTTGCTGTTCTCACTGTTCCTACACTCTCTCACGTGGTCTCAAAATCACCCACAGGGGACTTAGAAATAGTTGCCCTCTGATCCTTTTAGGGCCCTCAGTGCTTTCTTGGCTGTGCCCGGCAACCCATATTGTGCAGGCCCCAAGTTGGAGAACCTAGGGACCCTCTGTACCAGAATGAACATAGGGTCATGTCCATGTCCCCATCCCCACAGCTAACAGTGATGAAAGTGACATAATCCATGCAGTCCGGGTGGAGAAGAGTCCAGCAGGGAGGCTGGGTTTCAGCGTGCGCGGGGGCTCGGAACATGGCCTGGGTATCTTTGTCAGCAAAGTGGAGGAGGGGAGCAGTGCAGGTGAGTGGGGTCCCTGGGGTGAGGTCCTGGCTTGGGATGTGACAAATCAGTAAGGGGAAAAAGGAGCTGCTGTCAGGCATGGGGGAAAGAGTCTTCAACTCTGGAGGGCATAATAGGGAGACAAGGCCCATCCTCAGGGCAGGGGAGATTAAGGGACAGATCCTTGGGCTCATAGGGGACATTTAATCCTGCTCTAAGGATTCCCCACTCTGATTGAGGAAGCTCAGTTTACCCCAGGGATCCCAGTCTGATGGGAAATGCTCAACCCCACCCTGGGGACCCTTCTTCCAAATATCCCAAACCAGCCAGCCCCATCCCCTGGTACAGAGCGGGCTGGCCTGTGTGTGGGGGACAAGATCACAGAGGTGAACGGGCTGAGCCTGGAGAGCACCACCATGGGCAGTGCTGTGAAGGTGCTGACGGGCAGCAGCCGCCTGCACATGATGGTGCGGCGCATGGGCCGTGTACCGGGCATCAAGTTCTCCAAAGAGAAGACCACGTGGTGAGCAGCACCTGCCCTGCCCTGACCCTAGCCTTGCCCCAGCTCACCCAGCACCACCACCACCTAAAACCCATTGGCAAGAGTGGCTTCTGCTCTTCCTGCCCACTGGGCATTGGAAACATGGGGATCCTAAGGCCTGACCTCAACATGAGAAGCATCTCTCCAGCACCCCCCATACCCGTGGCCTTGGTCCTGTGGCTGCTGCTGTGAAACCTGGGGACAATAATAGCACCTCCCCATGGGGGTGCTTATAAGGATTAGAAATGGGCCTGACACCTTCAGTGGCTCAATACAAAGGCAATTGGAACGGCTCCCCAAGTTTGATGAAATCTATGTCCCGCTGAGGGCCCAGGCCTTGGCAGGCCCCCAAAGCCAACCCCTTTTCCTGTGCAGTTATCAGGGCTGGGAGGCCAGGTGGTGGCAGTGAATGAGGACCCAGCTGAGGCCCCTTGCTGTTGCCCCAGGGTGGATGTGGTGAATCGGAGGCTGGTGGTGGAGAAGTGTGGTTCGACGCCATCTGACAGCAGCTCAGAGGACGGTGTGCGACGCATCGTCCACCTGTACACAACCTCTGACGACTTCTGCCTGGGCTTCAACATCCGTGGGGGCAAGGAGTTTGGCCTGGGCATCTATGTGTCCAAGTGAGGGCTGGTGCAGGAAGTGAAACAGGGTAGATGTGGGACTGGGAGGAAGGTGAGCAAGTGAGGCCTAGCCAGCTACCTGTCCAAATGATGGCCTCAGTCAGGGAGTCACCAGGAGGAGGGTCCAGGAGCTTAACTGCGGCATCCCTGTATCTAAGTGAAGGGTCTGGAATGAGGGGTTAGGAAGGTAGGCCAGAGGCCTAGACTGATGCCTGTCTGCCCCTAGAGTTGACCATGGTGGGCTGGCTGAAGAGAATGGCATCAAGGTGGGAGACCAGGTCCTAGCGGCCAATGGTGTCAGGTTTGATGACATCAGCCACAGCCAGGCCGTGGAAGTGCTGAAGGGCCAAACACACATCATGTTGACCATCAAGGTAAGCAGAACAGTGGGAGTCAGGGAGAGGCCAGCACAAAGGAAGGTTTCCCCAGATCACCCTGGTACCCCTAGGTGTGGTCATTGCTCTGCAATGTATGGCATTTCCACAGCAACATGGAACATAGGGCAGGGGTGGTTCCCATCTCTATTTTGCAGAAGAAACTGAGGCTCAGAGAAGCAAAGTAACTCATGAACCAGTAGTTACTCAGCTGGTCAGTAGACAGGCCTGGTTTCAGTGCTACTCCCTGATTGCTAGAGCAGTGCTCCTTCTTATGAATTGCAGATGCCTGGGGTTAAAATGAGCAAATGCCCTGCCCAGAAAGGTGGGCTGGTAGCTGCGGCTTTAGGCAGGAGTTGGGTGGTGGGCATCTTCATGCACAGGGCAAGCAGGGCTGGGCTAGGGCCAGAGATTGGATTTCAGCAGAGGGGGCTGGATTTATTATTCATGTGGGTCTCACCCTTGCCTGAGCCTTCTTACACTGGCTCCTCAAGGAGGTGATGCCTCCCTTTCCCCAGGGCCCAATCCCAGCTGCTATTCTACCCTTCTCCTTCCCCAAGCCTTCACCCATCTGGCTGTTTAGTGCCTCCTCAGCCAATCCACCTCCTCATTTCCCACATCTCATTTCTCCTTTTCCTTCCTCTCAGATTATCCCAACACCCTTCTCACTCCCACTCTGCCCACAATTCATTCATTCAGTAATATTTCTGAGCACCTCCTGTATGCTGCTGCTATGCCAGGTACTGGGCTCTAACAGTGAACAGGACAGACAAGGTTTCTGTTACTGTGGGGAGACAAACTCAGTGCTTATAGATTCTGATAGGTGCTATGAGGAAAGAAACATAGAAACAGGATGGAGTGATTTAGGAAGGCCCCCTGTAGTTTGGGGGATCAGGGTAGGCCTCTCTGTGGAGGTAACATCTAAAGGGCAGGAAGAAGCTAGCCACATATGAACCGAGGGAGGAGAATCCAGGCCGGCCGAGGGAACAGCAAGTGCAAAGGCCCTGAGGTACAAAAGGAATTTGGCATGTTTAGAAATAAAGTGGCCGGGCTCAGCGCCTGTAGCTCAGCGGCTAGGGCACCAGCCATGTACACCGGAGTGGGCGGGTTCGAATCCAGCCCAGGCCTGCCAAACAACAATGACAACTACAAGCCCAAAATAGCTGGGCATTGTGACAGGTGCCTGTAGTCCCAGCTACTTGGGAGGCTGAGGCGAGAGAATCATTTAAGCCCAGGAGTTGGAGGTTGCTGTGAGCTGTAACGCCATAGCACTCTACCCAGGGTGACACCCTGAGACTCTGTCTCAAAAAGTAAAAAGAAATAAAGTGGCCCATGAGGTTAGAATATAATGAACTTAGGAGAGAAATGAGATTGAAAGTGTACTCTTATCCTATCACCTCCCATTCTCACTTTCTCCCACTCCTTTCTCACCACTCCCCACGCCCTCCTATGCCCACTATGCTCTTTCCAGGAAACTGGACGTTATCCTGCCTACAAGGAGATGGTTTCTGAGTACTGCTGGTTGGACCGATGTAAGTGGCTTAGGTCCCCAAGGTTGGAGGGAAAGGGCTGAGGCCCAAGGCTGGGGTTAGGATCTCTGAAAAAGAAAAGAGGGGGACCAAATCCCTCCAGGAACTTCATATTACCCAGAGTTATTTCTGGGCTCCTCTCTAAGAAGCTGTAGATTCAGTTCCAGACTTTCCTAGGGTCTGGAGTCCTAGTATGTGAATTGAAAAGTGATTGCAGAGCAGCTGGTTCCCCAGACCCTGTGGTTCTAACCTTGGTGCTGCCTGACTGATGTTCATTCTTCCACCCCAAGCCCAGGGGTGGTCTATAAGCTGGGCAGGGTCCTGAAGCAAACTGGCAGACCCCTGAGATGCTCCTGCATTCCCCACTCCCTACAGTGAGCAACGGGGTGCTGCAGCAGCTGTCCCCAGCCTCTGAGAGCAGCTCCAGTGTCTCCTCGTGTGCCTCCAGTGCTCCCTATAGCTCAGGCTCCTTCCCCTCGGACCGCATGGACGTCTGCCTGGGGCCTGAGGAGCCAGGCAGCCAGGGCCCAGGCTGGGGACGGGCGGACACAGCAATGCAGACGGAGCCTGATGCGGGGGCCCATGTGGAGACCTGGTGCAGTGTGCGGCCCACAGTCATCCTCAGGGACACAGCCATCCGTTCTGACGGCCCCCCGTCTGCCCCCCGCCTTGACTCTGCACTCTCCGAGTCCCCCAAGACTGCTTTGTTATTGGCTCTCAGCCGACCCAGGCCCCCCATCACACGCTCCCAGAGCCACCTGACCTTGTGGGGTACGTGGGGGAGGGGTGGCTGCTGCTCTATGCACAGTTCCCTGGTCCCAAACCTGCCCCACTTTCTGCCCCAGGCCCTGACTCAGCCCCAGAGTAGACTCAGAACCTGATCTGGGCTCCATTTTTAACTAGTCCTGGGCCCCAAATCAGCCCTAACCCTGGCCCCTCCATCCTGGAGTTCCTAGGCCTATTCTTTCTCTCTCACACACATACACACACGCACACACACTTGTAGGCGTGCCCTCCTCCAGCTGGCCCTCAATGAAGATTCCTTACATAGCTTCAGCTGTGGAGTGGAGGGAAGGGGTTGGAAAGTTGGAAGAGGAGCTCCCTCCCATCCCCTCCCACCCCACACTGCTGCAGATCCTGTCTGCCCCCTCCTCTCCCTTCTCTCTGCCCCTCCCCACACCCCTGGCCCTGTCCTTCCCTTCTGCCCACCCCTCCAGCCCCCCGGGTGCTCCCTCGTGTCTGCAGAGGAGAAGAAGCAGCGGAAGAAGAAGTCAGGGTCCCCTGGGGAGAAGGGTGCCCTGCAGCGCTCCAAGACGCTGATGAACCTCTTCTTCAAGGGAGGGCGGCAGGGGCAGCTAGCAGGGGATGGGCACAGAGAGGCCTGGACACTGGAAAGCGGGAGCCCGGCCAAAGTCCGCCCTCATCTGGACATGGAGAAAGGTGAGTGCTGGATTGGTCAGACAGGAGAGCAAGGTGTAGTCCACTGGCCATGGCACCCACCAATTCTGGATTGAGACTCCATACTGCCTCTTCCCATCTAGGAGTCACCATCACCACTCAACCCCTGTGAGCCTTAGTTTGGAATAGGAGTAGTGAGAAATAAGTGCATGTATGTAAATCGCTTAGAATATTGTATGGCACAGAGAAGGTGCACAGGAAATGTGGTCATTATAGTATTGTTCTTGCTTCATCTCCCCATTTTATAGAAGGGGAAACTGTTAGAGTCGTAGGCAAGGAAGTGGGAGAGCTCGGATCACATACTGTGCTCGTGGTAATGGTGGTAGTGGCACAGCACACTTTTCCTAGAGTGTTTGGCTTCACCTCCCCTGACCAGAGCTCCACTGGCCCAACCTAGTTCTAGAAGCATCCTTCAGCAATGCCATTTTTAGATCAGGACCCAGGCACAAAGGTCCAGCCCAGGATGACTCATGTCAGGGGCTCCCCAAGGACAATCACAAGAGGCCCTGTCCTCTCTCTGGTGAGTTTCAGAGACTAGACCAAGAGTTGCTGAGTTAGATAAGACTCTTGGAGTCGCATGTGATGGAAACTCAACTTCAGGTAGCTTTAAAAAGCACTTCTTGGGCGGCGCCTGTGGCTCAGTGAGTAGGGTGCCGGCCCCATATACTGAGGGTGGTGGGTTCAAACCCGGCCCCAGCCAAACTGCAACAACAAAAAAAATAGCTGGGTGTTGTGGCGGGCGCCTGCGGTCCCAGCTATTCGGGAGGCTGAGGCAGGAGAATCGCCTAAGCCCAAGAGCTGAAGGTTGCTGTGAGCTGTAACACATGGCACTCTAACAAGGGTGACAAGTGAGACCCGGTATTGACAAAAAAAAAAAAAAAAAAAAAAAGCACTTCTTGGCTCAGCTACAGATTTAAGCTGGGTCCAAATGTTGGGACAGTTATCATCAGACGTCTGTCCCCTTCCCTCTTTCTTGTGCATTGGCTTCATGATCATGTGTGCTTTGCCGACTCAGAGGTAAGGTGGCCACTATTACTTAGCAAGCCTAGGGGAAAAGAGCTTCTTAAACAGCTCCAGCAGAAGTCCTAGGGTGGGCACTCACTGTCCCAGCTGTGATGGAAAGACGGAAGTGCTTTCACTGGCCAACCTGGGGCAAATGCCCACTCTGGAGTACATGGGCTGAGAATGGAACCTGGGGAGGGGGGAGGGTCCCCAGGGAAAAATCAGGATTCTGTTTCTAGAAGGGTAGGGGATATGGGGTGGGCAAATACAACCAGAGGATAAGAGACTGGACACTGCTCCACTCTGGAGCCAAATGTTCTGGGCTCTCAAGGTGACATCTCATAGGAGAAAAAATTCCTTCAAATTCAGGCTGGCCAGCACTCTTTCCTCAGCCCATCTCTTTATCCACAGCTTCCCGGGCCCTGCTCTCTCTTGGTTTTCTCCCTCCTCTCTGGCTACTCTCTCCTTCAAAGGCTCTTCTTTCCCCTGTCCCCTGAAGGTAGGTGTCCCCCAAGCTTAGTCCTTGAGGTTTTTTCCTCTGTATGTTCGCTTCCAATGAATCAGTGTAAGCAGAGCTCAGACTAGACCTTCTTTTGATCCAAGCCTTCACTGAGTCCCCATTGCCTATGGACCAAGTCCCTAGCCTCAGCACGACCTTCAAGCCCCTCATGGCCAGGCCTCTTGTCCCCCTGTCCCACCTACTTCCAGCCTGAAACTCCATTCCCACCAGACCTTTCAAGCCCCATTTTCAGTTTGGGGGCCAGGGCCTGTAGCTGAGCCTCTTTCTTCTTCATGTAGGGGGCGTGGGGCCTGTGCAGAAGTTTGTCACCTGGAGACTGAGACGTGGTAATTCATCCATTCTTTAACAAGGCCTGGTTTACAGTAGAGCAGCAGATGGGGGGGAGTGTGGGGACCAGCTCAGTGGCTGTGAACTAAACTCGGGATCAAGCATGGGGAGTCAGGCAGCTAGGGAGATGCATACTGGAGCAGCTTAAGGAATTGGACTGAGCTTACTAGGAAAGAGGGTTGCAGGCAGATATTAGGGTGTATTGGGGGCTTTGGTTGGGACCTGTGCTAAGCCAATGGGGACAGACTCTGTCCATGACAGTGTCTGTTCAGGGGGCCCAGAGGGTACTGGGCTAAGACTCCATTAAAGAACAGACTGATACCAGGGTCTGTGTTTGGGGGCTGTGGGGCAGGGGTTCTTGGGCAGGCTGCTATGAAAGACCATGGTAGAGGGCAAGGCTGGGATTCCATCCAGGTGCCTAGACCTCTCAGCTGGCCTGTTCTGGGCTCTGACCTGCTGAGGAAAGCCCCTGCCCTCTCCTGATGGCTCCTTGCTCCTCCTTCACACCCTTTGCTCCTGCCCTGCAGACCGGGAGAGGGGCCGGACCCTGCTCTGTGCCAGGTCTAGGAGCCCCTCCAGCCAGCTGCCCAACATGGATGAGCGGGTGCAGGCCTGGGAAAGCCGACGGCCCCTCATTCAGGACCTGGCCCGGCGGCTGCTGACTGACGACGAGGTACTGGCCATCACCCGCCACTGCTCCCGGGTAAGCCTTTACCCTGCCCCCGGCCCATGGTGGTCACTCAGTGACCCATCCCTTCATTCGTTCAGGCCACTGTCCACTGACCAGTATCTGGGCTTAATGATAAGAAGTCAAAGGTCAGGGGGCGCCCATAGCTCAGTGGGTAGTGCGCCAGCTACATGCTCCAGGGCTGGTGGGTTCCCAGTCCAGGCCTGCTAAAAAAAAAAAAAAAAAAAAAGGGCAGGCATTGTGACAGAGGCCTGTAGTCCCATCTACTAGGGAGGCTGAAGCAAGAGAATTCGCTTAAGCCCAAGAGTTTGAGGTTGCTGTGAGCTGTGACACCATAGCACTCTACTGACTCTGTCCCCCCCCAAAAAAAGAAAGAAAGAAAATGAACAAAAGACTTGAACAGACATTTCTTCAAGTAAGATATACAAATTGCCAATGAGCCCATGAAAATGTTCTCAACATCATTAATCATTCAAGAAATGCAAATCAAGTATTGCGGACAATGTGGAGAAGTTGGAATTCTTGTGCACTGTTGGCAGGAATGTAAAATGGTACAGCCACTGTGGGAAATGGTATAATATTGCATCAACAAAATTTAAAGTGAAATTAATTATATGATCTGGCAATTCCATTTCTGTGTATATACTCCAAAGAAAAGAAAGCAGAGTCTCAAAGAGATATTTGTATAACTATGTTCATAGCAGCAGTATTCATAATAGCTAAAATATTGAAGCAACCCAAATATCCATCAATGGATAAGTGGATAACAAAATGTGGTATATACATGAGATAGAATGTTATTCAGCCTTAAAGTAGAAGGACATTCTGACATCTGACAGAGCATGATGAACTTGAGGACGTTATGTTGAGTAAAACAAGTCACAAAAAGTCAAATACCGTATGATTCCACTTACATGAAGCACTCACAGTAGTCAAAATCATAGAGACAAAAAATAAAATAGTGGTTTCCAGGCACTGGGGGAGAGGGGTATAGGGGAGTTATTGTTTAATGGGCACGGGGTTTCAGTTTTACAAGATTGAAAAGAGTTCTGTAGTGAGGTATAACAGTATGAATACACGTAATGTCACCAAACTGTACACTTAAAAATGATCTTGGCTCGGTGCCTGTGGCTCAACGGGCTAAGGCGCCAGCCACGTACACCTGAGCTGGCGGGTTCGAATCCAGCCCACCAAACAATAATGACGGCTGCAAACAAAAAAAAAATGGCCGGGCGTTGTGGCGGGGACTGGTAGTCCCAGCTACTTGGGAGGCGGAGGCAGGAGACTCGCTTGAGCCCAGGAGTTGGAGGTTCCTGTGAGCTGTGATGCCACAGCACTCTGCCCAGGGTGACAGCTTGAGGCTCTGCCTCAAAAAAAAAAAAAAGATTATCTTAACCATTTAAAATATAAATTTTATGTTATGTGTATTTTACTGTAATTAAAAATGGAGAAAAAAGAATATCGGGCTCTTTACATAAATAGAAATTCAAATGGCCAATAAAAATATGAAAATAGGTCTAGCCTCATTTAAACTCAAATCATAGCGAGGAACCATTTCTACCTTCATTAGAATGGCAAAAATTTAAAAGTCCGATAATACTAAAGGTTAGTTTGATGAAATTTTGGGTCAATTGAAATTCTCTTACCGAGCAGGTGGGAATGTAAATTGCTAACCATTTTGGAAGAGATTTTGTCATTATCTTGCAATGCTGTAGATTCTTGGACCCCAGTGTTGTTACAGATCCTTATATTATTACAGAGCAATATGGATGGATCTCTTAAACAATACTAAGTGAAAGAAGTAAGAGAAGAGAATATAATGTTTTGGGACATACAGAATTTAAAAATTGGCAAAATTGGCTGGGCATGGTGGCTCACGCCTGTAATCCTAGCACTCTGGGAGGCCGAGTTGGGTGGATTGCTTGAGCTCATGGGTTCAAGACCAGCCTGAGCAAAAGCAAGACCTCTGTCTCTACTAAAAATAGAAAAACTGAAGCAAGAGGATTGCTTGTGCCCAAGAGTTGGAGGTTGCTGTGAGCTATTATGCCACAGCACTCTACTCAGGGCAACAGCTTGAGACTCTGTCTCAAAAAAAAAGAAAAAGAAAAATAGGCAAAATTAATTGTGTTTTGATATTTTATGGGTTATACAAAATCAAATAGCTGATTATCATGAAAGTCATTTTATTGTTTATCTCTAGGGGTTGGGAGAGGATTAAGATAGGAAAAGATACACCAGGGGGTCTTCTGGAGTGCTGGTAATGTTCTATTTCTTGACCTCAGATTATAATTATATCTAAATATAAATACCTAAATTATTTATGTAAAATGTACTTTCTCTATGTACCATTTTTATGTATCACAAAATTAACTAGTGAACAAGTGAGGCAGTTTTCAAGTATCTCTCATTTTAACACTCTTCACAAGGCAGTTCAGTTTTGTGTTAGAAAACAAAAAGAATCCTAGATCCTAGCATCTTAAATAAAAAGAGATTTAAATCCTTCTAGAATGAAATAATTAGGCTTCCCCCCACCTTCATCCTTAAGGACTTATGAGTATCTCTAGGGCCCTGTAATCTCTAAATGTCCATTTTGCATTTTAGTGATTTTTAAAATATCATTTTTTTCCATTTTGATAATAAATAATTAAAGCAAGAGAGAAAATGTTTGAACATGATATAAGTTTTGAAAGTGTACTTTTGGCTCAGTGTGGTGTTTCATGCCTGTAAACCTAGCACTCTGGGTGGGAAGATTGCTTGAGCTCAGGTATTTAAGACCTGCCTGAGCAAGAGTGAGACTCTGTCTCTACAAAAAAAAAAAAAAAAAAGGAAAGAATTAGCTAGGTGTGGTGGCATGCACCTGTTGTCTCAGTTACTTGGGAGGCTGAGGAAGAAAGATCCCATGGACCTGTTAGTTTGAGGTTACAGTGATGATGCCACTGCACTCTAGACCAGGTGACACAGAAGGACTCTGTTTCTCAAAAAAAAAAAAAAGTGGGGGGGGGGGGCTCGGTGCCCAAAGCTCAATAGTTAGGGCACTGGTCACATACACAAGGGCTAGTGGGTATGAACCCAGCCAGGGCCTGCTAAACAACAATGACAACAATAACAAAAAAATAGCCAGATCTTGTGGTGGGCACTTATAGTCCCAGAGACTGAGAGGCTGGGGCAAGAGAATCTCTTAACCCCAAGAGTTTTAGGTTGCTGTGAGCTGTGATGCAATAGCACTCTATTGAGGGTGACATAGTGAGACTCTGTCTCAAAAAAAAAAGTGTACCTGAGACAGAGTCTCACTATGTCACCCTCGGAGAGTGCTGTGGAATCACAGCTCACAGCAACCTCCAACTCTTGGGCTCAAGCGATTCTCTTGCTTCAGCCTCCCAAGTAGCTGGGACTACAGGTGCTGGCCACAGTCCCCGGCTATCTTTTGTTGCAGTTGCCATTGTTGTTGGCAGGTCCCGGCTGGGTTCGAACCCACCAGCCCCGGTGTATTGTGTCTGGCTCCCTAGCCTCTGAGCTACAGGCACTGAGCCAAAAAAAGTGTACTGTTAAAAATATAAATGACGGCTCGGCGCCTGTGGCTCAAGTGGCTAAGGCGCTAGCCACGTACACCTGAGCTGGTGGGTTCAAATCCAGCCCCGGCCCACCAAACAATGATGGCTGCAACCAAAAAAATGTCCAGGCATTGTGGTGGGCGCCTGTAGTCCCAGCTACTTGGGAGGCAGAGGCAGGAGACTCGCTTGAGCCCAGGAATTGGAGGTTGCTGTGAGCTGTGATGCCATAGCACTCTACCCAGGGGGACAGCTTGAGGCTCTGTCTCAAAAAAAAAAAAAAAAAAAAATATATATATATATATATATATATATATATATATATATATATATATATAAATGACTACATATGTTAGATATAATTTAAGACCACAGTTATGTAACTTATTTGCTGCTGAGAGTTGATTGTGTACCTATTTTCCCAACTTCATGCTCAGTAACATCGTATCACACTGATAGCTTGAAACTGGCTATGGTACAATATTTACACCATGAAAGTTGGTGAATGATAAATGGTACAAATCAACCCACCAATCCTCACACCAGCTCTTTGTTAAATATTTATCAGCACTCCTCTGCTTAAGGAATAAGAGTTCTGAATATAAGTTTAGACATTTTTCATTAGTTTTTCTGTCTTTGGAGAAGTTTAACCTGTTTGATAAACAACTACATCAAGACAGTCAGGTGCTTCTTAGGAATTAAAAAAGCAGCTCTTATTTGAGAACTCAATTGATGCAAAACTCAGAAAATAATAAATCGATAAGTAGAAAAAAAGGGATAATAAACACAACTTACCATGCCTTAGACCAAGACCCTTCCATTTTGTGATTAGTGCTGCTGATATGAAAAAGAAAAATCATTGAAGTAGTCTCCTCCTTTTCAGGTTGTTTGCTTAGCAGTTGAGTCCTACTTCCAACTTCTCCATCTAGGAAAAAGTTGAAATGTCCTCTGTTCTTCAAAGATACAATCGTGGAGGCAGTTTCCCTATTTGGAGCATCATAAGATTTGGGTCTAATGTCTTCACTGTTTGATGTAAAGTCTTTTCTCTTTGTTTTAGGTCCTTAAAGCTATCTAATAAAAGCCTCTACAGTTTTATTGTTCTGTGTTAATAAGTGACAGAAAAGTTTTATTTATCCACTCTTTCCACTAGATGGAAATCGCTATAATAGCTCTTCTGAATTGAGATATAGTTATGAGATGCAGCAGCCTTAGTAAGTGGATGTGTAATAAGAAGGCAAACTTGATGGATATTCAAAATCCTATGTGTTTTGGCTATACTGACCATTACCTAACGATAGTCATTTAGCTGTCTTTTGCCTCAGTCTCTCCATTCTAAGACTTAAGTTTAAATACTGATTATGTGATTTGTAAAGATTTGCATTTATCCTTTGGAACACTCTGGGCTAAAGAATAGTGTTGATGTGCAAAGTAGAAAAGTAGATTTAGTGGTCCAACTTCAAACAAGACAAAGTAACTTTTTTGGTTGCAGCCATCATTGTTGTTTGGTGGGCCCGGGCTGGATTTGAACCTGCCAGCTCAGGTGTACGTGGCTGGTGCCTTAGCCGGTTGAGCCACAGGCGCCGAGCCAAGACAAAGTAACTTTTGCATTTAAGTGAAATCTATGTTTTCTTACCTTTTATTTTTGTTTTGTGATTTTTTTCATATGTGTGATTAGTACGCTAAAACTTACAGATTCAATTTCTACTTTGAAAAAAAGTTAACTCCTTTTGAAAGCTCTGTCTCTCTCCTTCCTCTTTCTCTCCCTTTCCCTCTCTCCCTTGTCCTGGCTTGACTAGCTGGCTTGACAGCATTCTCAAAAAATTAGCTAGTTTTTGTGTAAGATGTATTTTAGAGTCTAAACTCCTACAAAAATAGGTCTATACCCCAGTCTACCTATCCTGCCAAATTTTCACTTAATTACCAAATTCAGGCTGTATTTGGAATAATATTCTAATTTCATTGTTCTTCTAGATGTGTTTTTTATACCTTTTTTAAAAAATTCATAGTTACACAGTGCACAACCTAGCGTCTTTGAAAGTTGAAAAACGGTATTTGTGCTGAAACTTTTTAGCTGTTTTTTTCTCCATTAAATTTTAAAAGATGAAGTTTATTGGAGATTATTAGGCCCAGCCAGTGCAAGAATCCTATATGTAACATCTGTAATACCAGATTTTCATTTGGTATTTACATAAACATTCACAAGTCAATTTAGTCAATTGTCGAGCACCTGTAATTATTGTTGTTGTTATTGTTGTTGTTATTATTACTATTATTTTGAGACAGAGTCTCAAGCTGTTGCCCTGGGTAGAGTGCCTTGGTGACATCATAGCTCACAGAAATTTCCAACTCTTGGTCTCAAGTGGTCCTCTTGCCTCATTTTTTTCTTTGCATTTTTGGTAGAGATAGGGTCCCATTCTGCCTCTGGCTGGTCTTGAAACCATAGCTCAAGCAATCCACCCACCTTGGCCTCCCAGAGTGCTAGGATTACAGATGTGAGCCACCGCTCCTGGCCTGTCATTATTTTTTTTTTATGAGACAGGGTCTCATTCTGTCACCCAAGCTAGATTGGGATGGCATGAGATCACTGCAACCTCAAATTCCTGGGCTCAAGCAATCTTCCCACCCTAGTCCCCCCCCCTAATAGCTAGAACTATAGGAATGAGCTGCAATGTCCAGCTAATTTCTTTTGATTTTATTTTATAGAGATTAGGTCTCACTATGCAAGCTGGTGGAGAACTTCTGGTCTCAAGCAACCCTCCCATCTGTCACCCTTGGGAAAGTACCATGGCATCAAAGCTCATATTTGTATATAAATATACAAATATTTATATATGTGTATGTATACACACACACACACACACACACACACAAAGGAAAACACTTGGAAGACTAGCTAATGTAGTGGATGACTTGGTCTCAAAAAAATATATATATATATACACACACACATATATTTGTATATATATGTATATATATGTGTATATTTAAATATATAAATATATATATGTACATATATATATATATTTTGAGACCAAGTCTCAATACGTCACCCTTGGTAGAGTACCATGGCATCAAAGCTCATAGCAACCCCAAACTCTTGGGCCTACGTGATTGTCTTGCCTCAGTTCACAATCCCAAGTAGCTAGGACCACAAGTGCCCGCGACAACACCCTGCCATTTTTTTTGTTGTTGCAGTTGTCATTGTTGTTTTAGTTGGCCCAGGCTGGGTTTGAACCCGCCAACCTCAGTGCAGGTGGCCGGTGCCGTAACCACTGGGCTACGTGTGCCGAGCCCCTTTGTATATTTTTTATTTTTATGGATACACAGTAGTCGTACATATCTGTGTACATTCCATAAAGATGACTCACATCTTCCATGTTGACAGAAACAGTGGAAAGAATACAAAGTCCAAGTACAAAGTCCTGTGGTATGCTCCTGGAGACTTCCTTTCAAGCTGAAAGGAAGCTTAAAAAAAAAAAAATCAGCTTATTTAGTAGAAATATTTAACTAGCTTTGCAGCTACTTAACTTCTCTATTGCAGTGCATATTTTTCCATTTTATTTAGAAAGATATTGTATGAGATTTTTGTCAAATATCTTGCTGAAATCAGGGTTCCTGTGTTTACTCTAGGTACCCAATTATCTGACTAAAAATTCTATTAATAATTGCAAATAAAGTTACTCCAGCACAATAGTGTCACCAAACTCACTAATCTTCTAGCGGTCACTACTTCCTATTGTTGTTTTAATGATTTTTTTTTAATTTGAAACAATTATAAACTTACAGAAAATTTATAAAAGTAATACAAGCTTTTCCCCTCAGTTAATTTTAGAGTAAATGGTCAACCCAAAATTCAAACATACTTTATGTGTATTTCATACAAACAAAGCCATCCTATTATATAAGTACAATACAACCATCATAATCCGGAAACTGGTATTGTTACATTACTACCACCTAGTCCCCATTCCAGTTTCTTAAATTGACCCAATTACAGTTGGTTGTCATGTTTTCTTTGTTGTCTTCTATCTGGAACAGTTTCTCAATTTTTCTTAACTTTCATAACTTTGACACTTCTGGAGAATACAGGCTATTTATTTAGTAAAATGTTTTTCAATTTGTGTTTGTGTATTGTTTCCTCATGATAAGATTGAAATTATGCACTTTGGGTTGGAAAATCACAATAATGGCACTGTGTTCCTTTCACTGCATCCTGTGAGATGATACATAAGGGATTTGTTCCATTCATGATCATGCTTGCTTTGATGGCTACACCGAGGTGGTGTGTTCTAGGCTTGCCCAGTATATTCCTTTTCCCTTTGTGACTAACAATTCTTTTTGTGGGGAAGTGCTTTAAAACTGTGTAAGTATACTGTTCTTTATCAAATTTTCAGTTTATTCATTTCTGTCTTTATGTCATTTCTGTCTTTCAGTTTCCTATTTTATTCAGTTGCTTGTAATCTATTATTGTGTTGCTCAAATTGTCCTCAGTTTGGTTATTGGAAGCTTCTTAAAGCTGTCTTTGGTGTCCTTTTGACAAGTCCCATCATTCTTTTAGCACTTTTTTGCTTTATGGCATAAAAAAAAGATGCACTTTCTACTGAAACCCTGTGAATTGGGCATTTCCTAGGGAGCCCTGGTTCCTATTATAACAAAAAGGAATTGAAAAGCCAAGATCTATGTGCTAGGTGTGCTGATTGCTATTGTGATATTGCTGTTCTCAGGTCTTCCAGTGAACAGAGCTAAGAATACACACACACACACATATACAAACATACTTGCGCTCACAGATACACATTTCCATCCATAGCTGTATTTATAAATTGAAAATTATGAGTTTGACAGATTCCAATCCAATATTTAAAATTTGTTCTAGTTTTCTCCCTTACCATATTTGTAAATTCCTTTTTCAGACAGTGAGAAACCTGGCCCCCATTTTACTTAACATACTTAGAGCTGAATCTAGTTATTCACAGTAGTTATGCTCCCTAATGTCTCTGTGAGCACTGAATTAGCAAATACTGGACCAATTGTTCAGAGAGGAAATACAGGGTTCAGCCCCTGCAAGTCTCTGGTCACAACATTTTTATCAACTAATCAATACATAAACTCATTTTATGTGTGCTTCTGTTTCAGGGCACCTTATATAATATAGATTGTTGATTCATTAACATTGACCTTGTGGCCCACAACACGGACTGAAGCTTATTAAACACATGTATTTTCTCCATAAGGCGTATCAAGCATGTCACAGCCTTCTTGTGCTTAAGAATCCTAGACAGCTCCTCAGCCTTATGCTTGGGGACCATTTTAAACAGTGATATCGCTAAAAAAAAAAAAAAAAAAAGTGAAAAATGTTTTTAAAAAAGTAGCACTAAGTAGATTATGGAAAGGACCCTTGTTTATGGCATGAGAGTTGAAATAAGAAGGCAGGACAATCACCCTGTTTGACCTCATCTGGGGACATGCACATCCAGTAACTCAAGCTTTTTGCCATTCCATGCATGTCCAAAATTTCCCAGCCTGCAGAACTGTGAGCTAAACAAACCTCCTTCCTTTAAAAATTGCCCAGTCTCAAAAAAAAAAAAATTGCCCAACCTCAGGTATTGTTATAGCAACACAAAATGGACTAAGAGATTTGATATGTACATGTTGGACAATTAAGTTTGCAAACTCATCCTAGAAAAAGTGCTACCTACCTCATTGCTGAATATCACTACTGTCACCTTTGAAGTACCCCCACTTGGTCATCTGGAGACCGTAGCAATATTCAGCAATGAGGTATGTAGCACTTTTTTCTAGGATGCGTTTACAAACTTAATCTGAAGGTATGTAGCACTTTTTTCCAGGATGCGTTTACAAACTTAATCTGACCTGCAGTCATACTCTTCAAGGATTATACCTTAGTTATGCACAATTGGATTATGGTGTTTAATCTCCAAATCTAAGAGTTTATCTTGTAAATAATTGCACATTTTCCTCATGTGCAATGAAAGACTATTAGCAAGTTTCTACAACTAACATTTTAATAAACTTTGGTACTTTTCTTTTTTCTACAAGTTCTCCCAATGTGGCGAGCAAGTATGTATACAGAATAAATAAGTAAATAAAAAATGTTGTATCTTTTAAATGAATTCATGCTAATTTGTGAGAATCTTATTTTTTACAGCATCATAGGCCAAATCTGGCCTGCTGCCTATTTTATGTTTTTTTTCTATGTCAGATTGATATGAGGGTACAAATATTTAGGTTGCATTGTTTTTATTTTTAAGGTAAGTTCAAGTTGTAATTGAGCCCTTCACCCAGGGGGCAAGCTTAACACCCTCACATTATACACATTAGGTGAGATTCCCCACAATCACTCTCCCTTCTCCCTCCTTCCTTTTCTCTGCTCTCCTCTCTCCCTCGCTGGACCATACTTGTGTTTTTCTGTCATGTGCATGTGTAGTTGTTTATATATTGATTTTATATTAGTACTGAGTATATTGGATACTTGCTTTTCCATTCTTGTGAAACTTTACTGAAAGAATGTGTTTCAACTCCACCCAGGTAAATACAAAAGATGCAAAGTCTTCATCTTTTCTTATGGCTGAATAATATACATGTGGCTTCGTGGTATACACATACCACAGTTTGTTGATCCATTCATGGGCTAATGGGCACTTGCATTGATTCCACATCTTGGCAGTTGTGAACTGAACTGCAATAAACATTCTAGTGCAAATGTCCTTGTGGTCAAATGATTTTTCTGCTTCCTATTTTCCTTCAGCCTGTGGTAATACTGGCTTTTACATTTTTAATGTTGAATTTAAAAATGGTTGAAAAACAAAAGAAGAATATTTCATGACACATGAAAAGTATATGACATTCCAATTTTAGTATCCAGAAGTGAAGTTCTATTGTAACAGTGATTGATTGCCACACGGATTCATTTACATATTCCCTGTGGCTGTTTTAGTGTTACAACAGCACAGTAATTGCAACACAGATTGTATGGCATGCAAGGCTTAAAATATTTACAGTCTTACTAGATAGTGTTTCCCTCTAGAGCACAGGGCACGCAGGTTTATTGCTCATTATATTGAAGATTTGGGTTCCCTAAGCTGAGAGTTCCTCTCTTGTAATCCAACTAACTACATATACTGATGATACCTGTATAGTGCAACTTTTGGCATTGCACTCTGGGAACTAGGCCTTGGGGAACTGGTGGGAACGTTGATATTATTCCTACTTCTATTTCTGTAAGTAATAAAGTCCTTGATCTCTGACCTAGGATTCTTGTGTCTTCTGTCCACATCCATAAAACCGTGATAGACTAATTTGTTAGCTTGCAAGTAGGGTAAAAATCTCAGACCCTTCACATTTCTTGACAGCTGTGATGCAAAGTATGGGATGCTGACAGAGAAATGGCTTTTTGGAAGAGGAAGGATAAAGGTCTTGTGCCCTGATTAATAGGATTTTAGGGAAGTCCATGGGAATCATTGGAAAGTCCAAAGGAACCTGTTGATTAAATTGAATGTTCACTCAGATTACATGTAATCCTCCATTTTTATTGTCTATTAGTGAGGAAGAATTGGAAAGGTGGTTTCAGGCTACTTACTAGGAAATGGGTTCAATGATAGCCATCCAAATGGTGCTCTGATTGTTGCTGACTGTCCTCTGGGTGGGAGAACTTCTTTTGTCAATCTGGCAGTCAGCCTTATGTTCACTCCATTGTAACTCAGGCTGTTTTCCTTTTTTTAGACAATGAAGAGACATGTACCTATATTGAACACGAAAGAGAAATATGCAATTCCTATGAGCTGAAATTGGGTACATTTTTAGAACTTTGGATGATTTTCTTGGGAGATGGGGAGTGGTGGTGTAGTGCTTGTTAAGAATGGCAAGCGCGTTCTTCTTAAAGTATCACAAGAATGGAAAAACAAGTTTCCAAGGTACTCATTATTAATATGAAACCAATATAAAAACAATTACATGCTCATATAAGAGAAAAACACAAGTATATTCAAGTGGGGGAGAAGGGTACAGGGGAGGAGGGAAGAAGATTGGTAAGTGCTCACCTAATGTGCACCATGTAAGGATGAAGGGCTCAACTACAACTTGAAATTTACCTTTCATGGAAGAAGCCCAAGAGCCCATCAATCCACGAATGGATTAATAAATTGTGGTACTTGTATACCATGGAATATTATGCAACCTTAAAGAAAGATGGTGACTTTTCCTCTTTCATATTTACATGGATGGAGCTGGAACATGTTCTCCTTAGCAAAGTATCTCAAGAATGGAAGAAAAAGTATCCAATGTATAAACCCCTAATATGAAGCAAATTTATATCTTTCAAGTGAAGGCTACAACCCAATTATTGCACAAGAAGATGGGGAAAGGGGAGAGGGAGGGAAGGGGAGGGAGAGGGTGGGGGGAGAGAGGATAAAGGGTGAGATCACACTTG
>CAUYRH010022288.1:0-13547 GCA_963574655.1 Perodicticus potto
TGTCTCCATTTCCTAATCGGTACACAGCATAACAGTGTTGTTGCAAAAAGGTTAAATGAGATGAAGCAGGAAGTGCATGGTCGAGGCCTGCCTAGCCCATAGTAAGTGCCAGATCAACGGAGGCTACACTTACCTTTCAGAAGGACTCCTTTGTCCTTTAAACATACCGATACTTTTTTCATTTTATTGAGCACCTTCTTAGCTGTTGGTACCACAAGGGGTTCCAGGCCATCTTGTGACACTCCTGTCCAGGTGGCCAATGGGAGAACTTCAAAGTGACCATCGTGATACTCAGCAAGGAGGTAGGTAGCACTTTCCTAGGACAAGTTCACAAACTTAATTATCTGATCTTGTGTATACACACTCATGCACACACATACAGAGGGTGACCAAAAATGTACACACATCTTAAGAAAGGAAAAAACTGTATGAAAATGGTAAAATTTAACATATACCGATAACATTTGTTATCCTGTATGTAGGTAAATTGTATCTTGTATCTCCTGTGATTGCAGAAGTCAAACATGACTTGAGTATTACAAGTTTAATACAGCTTTTTCCTTTCTTAAAATGTCAATACACACATACATGGTTGTATATACATATGTACATACGTGCACACATATGTGTATTTGCATATCTACTTTTCATGCTACCTCTGCTTTGTATCCAATGTCACAAGAGCCTTTCCTACCCTTATATGAAATTTCTGTCTGTGAGAAATCTGCATTTCCTTATCCAAAACTTATTTATAATTTTCTCAATCCTAGGATTCATGAACTTAGTTTCTGAATTATTAACTCATATCCCTGTGAAAACAAAATTTGCTAAGGACAGAAAAACACTTGTCTTCCTGAGCCCTGCTGGGTCTTGTCTTGTGAAGTGACTTGGGTCAGTGCTCCCCTCCACCTCCCGCTTCAGTGTGGCGTGGTGATCAGCAGTAACACAGTTCCACTCACCCTGCCGGAAGCCCGTTTTGGACTCCCCTTTGTCCTGGTTGATTTTAATTGGTTTTGGCTATGTGAAAAACCATTACCATGGTTCTAAACACCTCACTTCACCGGCCCACTGTAGAAACCCTTTCCCATTATTGTTTCTGCTTTGTTCTTTCCACAGTGCTTTTTGTTACTGTCTCACTTTGCCTGTTTCCTAGTGAAGACAACACAGTGTGGGCGTATTTTGCACTTTGCTGTTTGGGTCCAGCAAGACATCCTGGACCTCACCTGTGTCAGTTCACAGTGCTTGTTCTTTCTTTAGGTGTCGGGTGCTCCACGGTGTGGGGGCGCCCCGGGTCACTCAAGCTCTCTGTCACGTGGAAGTCACTATTCCTGATGCCCATCCACAAGTCTGGTTCCAATTAGCATTTCTAGAAATTTAAAGAGGACGTATATTTTTTCATAGTCCAGCCCAGTAGCATGTGTTGTCATAGTTTTGGATTTTTCCAATCTGGCAGTGAAAAATAGTAATTCAGTGTTGCTTTAATTTGTATTTCTTTACTCATCAGGAAGTTTGAACATCTTTACATATGTTTATGACCTCTTTGTTTTTTTTAAATAAATTACCTATTCATACATTTTTACCATTTTTCTCTTAGGTTTTTATCTTTTAGTTTTCTTTTGGTTTTGTTTTTTTAACTTAATTTTTATTAAATCATAACTGTATACATTTATGGGGTACAATGTGATGCTTTGATATACAATGTGGAATGCTTCAACTGATTAACATAACCATCACCTCATTTACTTATTTTTGCGGTATGACATTTATAATATGCTCTTAGTTGTTTTCAAATGTACCCTTGCATTGTGCACTCTAGGAGAGATCCTGCTGTCCTTACAGTGGACAGGTGCAGTGAGGTGTTAAAATACCCTCCCTCTACTTGGCCTCTCTCCCTCTTCTGCCCTCCCCTCTCTCCCCTCTCCCCTTTTGCTTTCTGGACTATCTTTGTGTTTTATCATTCTTATGAATATGTAAATTTATCTATATTGGTTTCATAATAGTATTGAGCACATTGGATAATTTTTTTCCATTCTGGAGATACTTTACTAAGAAGAATATGTTCCAGCTCCATCCAGGTAAACATAAAAGATGTAAAGTTTCCCTCTTTTTATGGCTGCACAGTATTCCATGGTGTGTGTGTGTGTGTGTATATATATATATCACAATTTGTTTAGCCATTGATGAGTTGATAGGCATTTAGACTGCTTCGAAAACTTGGCTATTGTGGATTGGGCTGCAATAAACTTTCTGGTGCAAATGTTTTTGTTGTAAAATGATTTTTGTTCATCGGGGTAGACACCTAGTAATAATATTGCAGGATCAAATAGTAGGTCAACTTTTAGTGCCTTGAGTATTCTCCATACTTTTTTCCAAAAGGGTTATATTAGTTTGCATTTCCACCAGCAGGGCAGAAGTGTTCCCTTCTCTCCACATCCATGCCAACATCTGCAGTCTGGGGATTTTGTGATGTGGGCTAATCTTACTGGAGTTAGATGATATCTCAAAGTGGCTTTGATTTGCATTTCTCTGATGGTTAAAGATGATGAGCATTTTTTCATGTATGTGTAGGCCATGTGCCTCTCTTCTTCAGAGAAGTTTCTGTTCAAGTCTCTTACTCACAAAGAAATTGTTTGTTCTTTTCTTATTGATTAGTTTGAGTTCTCTGTGGATTCTAGTTATCAGACCTTTGTCCAAATTATAACCTGCAAATATCTTCTCCCATTCTGAAGGCTGTCTGTTTGCTTAGTTGCAGTGCCCTTAGCTGTGCATAAGCTTTTTAGTTTGATCAGACCCCAGTAATATATTTTTGATGTTGCTTCCATTGCCAGAAGGGTCCTCCTCATAAAATATTTTCCCACACCAATATCTTTAAGCAGTTCCTTGCACTCTCTTCTAGTATTTTTATAGATTTGTGTCTTTAACTTACATCTTTTATCCAGTGAGAATCAATTTTTGTTAATGGTGAAAGGTGGGGGTCCAGTTTCAGTCTTCCACACGTCGCCAGGCAGTTCACCCAGCATCATTTATTCAATGAGGAATCAATGGGAATCTTTCCCCTACTGAATGTTTTTGATAGGCTTATCAAAGAAATGATAGGTAGCTGGGTTCATCTCTTGGTTCTCTGTTCTGTTCCATAAATCTACCTCTCTGTGTTAGTGTCAGTACCATGTACTTTGTTTTATATGGAATCAGAAGAAACCTCAAATAGCCAATACATTACTTAGAAATAAATACAGATCAGGAGGCATCACGTTAGCCAACTTCAGATTATACTATCAATCTACAGTGTCTTTCTTAGGAGTTCTTATCTATTGGGGTCTTCACCCCTTTGTTGGGACCCATGTTGCCAGTATTTTCTCCCAGTTTGTCAGTTGCCTCTTAAATTTATTTGTGGTGTTTACCATATAATTTTTAAAGAATTTTTGTGTGATCAAATTTAACAATATTTTCTTTTATTGCCTCTGGACTTGGAAGCATATTTAGAAAACTATTTCCTCCAGGGTGGTTAAAAAACAATTCATCCATGGTTTTTCCTAAAACTTATATGGTTTATTATCATAAATAGGTTAGATTCCTAACCTATTGGAATTTATTCTTGTGTACAGAGTGAGGTACGGATCTAATTTTATCTTTTGCCGAATGGCTATCATTTATTAAAAAGTTGATCTCTGCTCCCGTAATTGAAGATGCACCTGTATCACATACTAAGTTTCCATCTGCCTTTGGGTCCCGTCCTGTTCTTTTCCTTTAGTCTATTTGTCTAACCATGAGCTAGCACCGGAGTGTCTGAGTTACGGGGCTTTCTGGCTTTTTCTTTTTCCCTGCTTTTGTGAATATTCTCACAGGTTGGTTTTCTGTAGGAACATTGGTGTAAGCTTATCTAACTGCACAGAAAAAGCTCGCTGATATTTTATTGGGATTGTTGTAAGTTCTTAAGTTAAGGAGTGCTGCCACCCGTATGATGCCGGGTCATTCTGCCGATGGGCAGGGAGGTCTATCCATTTGTTCACATCTACTTGTGTGTCTTTCAGGAGAGTGACATTTATGTTTTACTCCAAAGGACAGACTTATGATAAAAGTTTCAAGGCCCGGGGAGTCCCTGGGCACCACCTTCACACCTGACATGCTGCCGACTACGTCCTTGTCATCCATTCAACTGATACGTGCTGAGTCTTTGTGGACCAGATGGAGGGCTCCGTGTTGGGACCCGTGGAAACAAGAGTGGAACATGGTTTCTGCCCAGGAGTCGCTCACCAGCCAGAGGGAGGGTGAGTTATTAAACTGACAGTGCAATTGCTCTTTCTTTTTAAGGACAGTCCAGTCTTTTCGCTGAGGAGGAGAAATGGATTCAGTGTCTCTGACATATCAGAGAAGGTATCAAAATTGGCTGTATGACACCAAATAGAAATTGGCTTCTCAATGTCATTTGTACATGAAATGACTTCTGCCTACAACTGGGTCTTATGGAAGATAACGTGGTAATTAGTAGGGCTCAGCGGCAGCTGGTGCTCAGCAAGCCTTTCCTCTCAAGCCACTTTGCCTTCTGGTCATTAATATTTTGACTAAAAAGGAAGTGAATCCCTAAATACTTTTATTTCTCTTCCCAACTTTTTCTGCCTGTTCTTGCAATTTAATGTGGGGCTAGCACTTTGGGGTGTGTGTGACAGCAGTGTTGGGTATCATGTTTATATGCTGTTAACAATATAAATTCACTGCCCGAGTGGAATTAATAATCACTTATAAAGCTTTTTACTATGACTCTTTCCAACTTAATTTACAATTTATTCTAAGCCAATGGACAGGCAGGCAGGACCTTGAGTAAAGTGTGGGGAAATTTGTTAACCCTTTCAGGATCATCATTGTTCCTAGAAAAAGAGACAATTCATTTTCTGACTGTTCTTTGGCCAAATCTCTAATCTGGAATTCCCAATCTTGCATTCTCTAGCTAGAAAAGAATTCTAGGTTTCAAACTGGAGCTGAGATAAGACAAGATGTCAATGTGCACAAATGCTTCTGACTGCAGGATTGGATCAGATATTGGATCAGATATCAGATCGCTCATGTCAGGGAAGGGCTGGAGAGGGAGGGGGAGGGGTTTCTGTTCCTCTTGACTCTTTCTCATCTCAGCTTGAAAGGAAGAGGAGACTGTTCACTGTAGCTTTTTAAAAAGCACAAACTGTTTCTCCAGGGAGTCTAAGGGTCCAAGAAGGAGAGTGAGGGAAGGCGGTATTAGAGTCTTTCAGAAGGCAGATGGCTGAGAAGCCAGATGGCTATTATTCCAATACAGGTTGAAAGTAACTTGCACGAAGCTTGCTCAGAGTACCTCCGAGAATTTTACCATTATTTTTTTCTGTCCTCATTCATTTTATCCCGCCTCTTTTCTGCACAGCCCTGGGGTTGTGCACTTGAATCCATTCACCCCCAACCCTAGGCACACCCCAACCCCGTCCCAGTCTCCAACTTTTTTCACCCTCCTTGCTCTTTTCCTCTTTGTTGCCATTCTGAAGTGGTCTGCGAAGAACTATGTGCACTGTGGTTTGGCACCGCCCTCCACAGCCTTCAGAGCTGTTCTGTTTGACTCTCAGCTTCCTTTACCAAGAGCAGTGTTGCATCTAACAATCACCTGAAATAGCCGATCAAATCGATCAGTACCACCAACTTCCCTCCATCAAGCCAGAGTATTCCAAAACAATAACTCACACTTATGTAATGTCAACATTTATAATCAGAACATTTTGAAAACCTAGGAAAGTGGGATGACTGTATCAAAGACTCATTAAATACTGACTGGCTGGCAAATGTGAACTAGGAATGAAATATGAATGTTTCCTACTTAGTCACCCTATGATTTTATGAGATCAAAGCATCCTTGACTTTTTTCTTTTCCTGTAGCCTCGTTTCCTGTTGTCAGAGTGTTTGACCAAGTGCCAGTAGAAGATGGAGGCATACCGGAAGCTTCCACAAGTGGCTGCCTCCCTTCCACTCCTGCCATATGGATAAAGTATCCCCACTGCCCTCGCCCCCAGACCTGACACCTTCCAGGAAGGAGAAAGTGTGGGGGCTTAGAGCAACCTTACTTTGATTTAATTGCTTCCTCTCCATAGTGTGGGGCGTCTTGGCCGACCCCATGCTGTGTGTTAACTTCACGGGGGTTCTGCTCTCGTGCGGCCTCTGCACCTGCCCACTGTTATCTTATAACACCCGAAATGGGACAGAGGTGCTGACCAGAGGGAGCGCTCCTGGATTTACTCACTACGCTGCTCTCTGTTTGCTGCTCAACCTGCAGTTTTGCACTTTTAAAATGCCACAGAGAAGAAAGAGAAGGATAATTTAAAAACTGATGAAATGAAATGTTTATGCTGAAGGTTGGTTTGGTTTTGTTTGTTTTGCCGCAGGGATTCAGGATTTGGATTTTATCATGTTTTAACTAAAAATTGCACTGTGCGGTAGTTTCAACCACACGGAATTTCCTAGTTTATTGTCTGCCCTAGAAATGAAGGTTACTACCTTGAGGGCTTAGAGCAACCTTACTGTGATTTAATTTCTGTAATTGAGGACCAGCCAGGTTTTAAACTCTGTGTGCAGCTGCGCCGGTGCTGGCCCAGGGGAGGCGGGAGGGAAAGTTACCATTGTAAAATTTATCATTTCTTTGTGGTGAAAAAAATTACTTTAGAATTTTTTCTTGACCCATTCTCTCTCCTCTCCTTCTGGGACTCCAATTATATTTGACTGTTTGACATTACCTCACTATTGTGAATGTTCTCTGGATTTAAAATGTTTCTTTTTATTTCAGTTTAGGTAATTTTTACTGATTCATCTTCAGGTTCACACATGATTTTTCCCTACAATATCCAGTCTGCTGTTAAACTCAGCCAGTGCATTTGACTTATCCAATATTCTATGTTTATATTTTCTAAAATATAAACATAGAATATTGGATAAGTTAAAATAAAATAAAATATATTTTAAAATATATTAGAAATACTATTTTCTAGAAAAATAGAAAACTATTTTCTTGTTTTACAGGATTTCTATTTTTTTACAGAAAATCAAAAGTCCATTTCCTCACCCATGCCGTAAATTTTTCTGTGAGTTCTTTGACAAATTTATAACTGCTTTGAAGTTTCTATCTATTAACACTAATTTTGATACCCAGGTTATCTCTGGATGGGTTTTGACTTGATGACTGAATTTTCCTGCTTCCTCACATTTTATACATATCCCTTTCCTGCTGCTCTTCTTTTAACTGGGGGAGTCTGGGTGAGCCTACTCGCCAGACTGAGGTTCTTCCAACCCCCTCCTCCTAACCTGCCCAGCAGGCTGGTCACCCAGGGAGGCCTGGCTCTCTCTCCTCACCTCCTCCTAACCTGCCCAGCAGTCTGGTCAGCCAGGGAGGCCTGGCTCTCTCTCCTTACCTCAGACCACACCCACTATGGGTAGCCGCTCTCAGCGCCCAGTAAGGGAACTGCCTGTTGTTCTGTCCCCACCTGTGAAATGACACATCCCAACTTCCTTGCTGCGGTCGCTCTTCATTAGCTCCTGAGGATAGTTTTACTTCTGTCTGAGTCTTTCGTGTGACTCTGAGAGCAGAGGCCTTTTAGGACCTCCTATGTCCCAACTCAGAGGGGAAGCCTGACCTGCTTCTTTAAGTCAACTCGTGTATGTCTTGGTGAGGGACACAGGATATTTAAGAATATTCATAGAGTCTCCAGAGAATTTCAGGGCATCAGAGGGGAAGATCAGAGCATGTAAAGTGAGTGCAGTACTACAATCACAGTCTCTCCGAAGTAGTAGAAAACCTGAGGTGGTCAGAAGTTCAAACTCATCTGAGAGACGTCAGGACTCACCTGATGGTCTGAACGTCTCTCTGGCCTATTCTCGTTCCTGAGGAGCCTCTGACAACGGGAGCATTTCTTTACCAGACCTAGAAAGTTGTCCTTCCAAACGAAGTTTGTCCTTCCTTTTCTGTTTCTGATAACCAAAAACCTCACAAAGCATTTATTTTTTGAGTTTGAAGGTTTAATTCTTTTTTTCTTTAAAAGAAGGAAAAGTGTAGACCTTGTAACCCTGAGAAAAATTCACATCATCTCTGCATAATGGAAAACAAGTTTTGTTAAGTGACATTATCCTCTTTTAACAAAAAGACACCTCTTCACGTGACTTTATCTAGGTGGAGGCAGGTCCGAAGGATCAAGGGCATTTTGGAATGTGTGGGAATCTTCCCAGGACTGTGGGATGTTATAGAAAAAATGTTAATGAGGAATAGACCTCAAACCCTTTAACAGTACTCAAGCTCAGTGACTAGAAATTCTCGCTTCAGGCATGTGAAAACTAAAATCAGAGCTCATGGAGGTTGCACAGAACTCCTGCAGTCTAAAGAATAATGTCTCCAGCGATTCTTATTAGGACGTGGTCCACTGTTCAGTTTCCAATTTGTGCTGGGGCTAGTAATCATGCTTTCTTATGCAGTATTTCTGAAAATTTCTAGAAAAAGGTGCTTGAGGGTCACCTTCATGCTCTAATAAAAGATCAATCCTTATTTCCTAAGGGAATTGCAAAGTTCCAAATAGCTTAAATAATTCAAGCAGAAATAGCCAAGGTAAGAAAGAAAAACTATGTACTGATAATCTATATCTTGCTGGGTGGCTTAGCGTGTAAGAGAAAACAGAACATTTGGGAGGCGTGCACAGGCCTAGGAAGACAAAGAGAGAAGGTTGCAGTCGACCCAGAAGCCCAGTCTGTGACCGGTGACCTCAGCTGAGGTGACACGACCCGTGCTGTTCTTTCAGCAGATAATTTGTGCATAGAATGTGGCCAGTACCTGCTTTGGGATTTATGGAAACATCATAAACTAAACCTAAGCAAACATCATTTCTTTTCTCTCACGGGAAAAGGTGATTTAGTTATTGGCAGAGTTTTGAAAAATAGAGACTAAACTCTGATGGCTTCAGAGCAGCTCCAGCTAAAGATGCTTTGGTGAGGTGATTTGGAAATAATCCTGACTGCTACCTGCAAGCCTCTACAGAGTTCTTAAGGACACTGTGGTATGCTAGCAAAATGCATTAAATGTAAACATTTTGTTTGCAAGCTGTTCTTTTATCCTGACTTGAGCTTTGGTTCCTTCTGTTTTATTTTATTATTATATATATATTTTTATATTTTATTTATATTTATATTATATAATATAATTATATATTTATTTTTATTTATATTTTATTTTGAATTTTATAATTTTTTTTTTTTTTTTGTAGAGACAGAGTCTCACTTTATCGCCCTCAGTAGAGTGCCGTGGCATCACAGCTCACAGCAACCTCCAACTCTTTGGCTTAGGCGATTCTCTTGCCTCAGCCTCCCGAGTAGAGGGAACAACAGGCGCCCGCCACAACGCCCGGCTATTTTTCTGTTTTTGCAGTTCGGCAGAAGCCAGGTTTGAAGCCGCCACCTTCGGTATATGGGGCTGGCACCCTACTTGATGAGCCACAAGCGCCGCCCTATTTTGAATGTTATTGTTTTAATTTCAGAAAGTTTTTTTTTTCTCAATTTGTATCTTGTTAATGCTCCAGAAAGCACTGGCTATATGATAGTAGAGGAAAGGTGGGAAGATTTTCTTGCCCATAGTTGGGCCAGCAGGATTTCAAGAAAGTCACTTGAAGATTAATAATCCTCATTGTTTTGAGATATTTAGGCTGTTTGCAAATGGATCCTCTGCAGTAATGACTTGAGAATACTGCTAGGTAAAGTAATAATTTAAGGCCTGAAATAAAACCTTGCCTAATATTCCATGACAATTTTGCAGAAAACAAAATGTTCTTAAAATTTTATTTATGAATGAGTATTCATTCATCTCTTCATCTTATTCAATCATAAGCATGTCAAAGAAAGCATAAAAATAGAAATAATATAACAAAATATTCTTTTTATTTATAATATTGTTTTCATTCAAGCCAGGGTCTAATTTTTCTCTACCGACATAGTTTTTTTACCTCTGCCATATTTTTGATAGTCATTCAAAATAAAGAGGAGTGTGCATGTGTGTATGTGTGCTCTTCCAAGTCATATTAAGTTGAAGGGCTGTCCTCTCTGTCTACTCCACATACAGGTCAGCTCAAGATGCTGCAGGCTCCGGGTGAGCCTCTGGCCAAGGCCACTCAAGTCCATGAGCACTACAGCTTTTTCTGATCTTTTATTGACCTTCTTCTCCAAGTATGCTCACCCGAGAATTATTTGTTGCTAAGTATACTGGCTTATATTGCTCGGTTGTATAATTTTTAAGGTCTTGAACTGTATTTTAGCACTTGAGTATCCACAGATTTTCTTCTGTAAGGTTTTGTGCTCACTCAAGACTGTGTCCTTTCCATTTTCCTTAGCCTCCCACTGTATGAGGGCACAGTGTCTGCTGCAGAGTTGGCCCTCATCAATAAGGAAAAACACCAGACCATGCTAATTCTGTGAACTTTTACCTAGAATCTTCTTTCTCATTATAATTTCCAAGCTTCTAGAATTTCTGGGCTCCCAAATCTAGAAAAGTGTTATTTTCTGTCCAACAAAATGTATAATGATTTTTTTTTAAAATAATAAAACAATCCATGGTGGGTAAACCCCTTGTTTCCAAAGCTATATGCCAGAGATGAAGCAGGGGTTCCCCTGAGAAATGCCCTCACATCCTGAAATAACTCAGCAGTTCCTTGGAAGATGGGTAGTTCACTGTTCTTATCTCAGTACCTTCAGCAAGTAGCTCTTTGGAAGTTTCCCTACTAGTCCCTAAGAGTGGTAACCACAGAAAAGCCTGGTTTTTGTAGATTGAATTGAAAATCTGTGAAGTATCCTGCATAATATCAGAAGTATAATCTTATACCTGCTTTGAGTATAGTTTAGTTTATTGTATTACGCAGGTTTCTCCGGAAAACCAGGAACAATAAGGTGTGTGTGTTTGTATATGTGTGTATGTGCAAGCACTCCATGGGGACAGTTGAAAGCAGTCCCCCAAGGACTGGAAGATGACAAGGAACACTTCTGTTCAACATGGTGCTAGAAGTCCTATCCAAAGCAGTCAGGCAAGGGGACTAAATAGGTGGCATCCAAATCAGAAAAGAGAAGGCCGAACTTTCTGTTTGCTGACAATATGATCTTATATCTAGAACACACTAAAGACTTCTGGCAAAAGACTCCTAGAACTAAAAAATTCAGTAAAGTCCCAGCTTACAAATCAGTAGCATTTCCATACACTAATAACAGCCAAGCTGAGAATCAAATCAAGAACTCAATACCATTTACAATAGCGGTAAAAATAAAAATAAAATACTTAGGAATATGATGAACCAAGAAAGTGCAAGATCTCTACCAGGTTGACTGTAAAACACTGATGAAGAAATCATAGGAGACACAAACAAATGGAAAAACATTCCATGCTCATGGATCAGAAGAATCAATATTGTTAAAATGTCCGTTCTTCTCCAGGTCATTTACAGATTCAATATGATTCCCATCAAAATGCCAGCATCGTTTTTCTTAGAATTAGAAAAAAAATTCTAAATTTCCCATGGAATTAAAAATAATCCCAGGTAGCCAAATTAATCCTAAACTTGAACAAATCTGGAGGCATCACATTACCTGACTTCAAATCATACTACAAGGCTATAGTCACCAAACTGCATGGTACTACTGGTGTCAAAGTAGACAGGTAGACCAGTGGAACAGAATAGAGGACTCTAAAATGAAACCATGTACCTACAACCAGCTGATCTCAACACAGCAGGCAAAAACATATAGAGAAATGACGTCGCATTCACTATACACAAAAGTTAACTCAAGATGTATTAAGACTTAAGTATAAAACCTCATGCCATATAACTTCTAGAAGAAAATTTAGTAAAAACTCTCCTGGACATTGGTGTAGCAAAGAATTTATGATTAAGACCTCAAAGCATAAAAAAATTAAAAAAAAAAAAGACTCCAAAGCAGATACAACAAAAACAAAAGTTTAATAGTAAGGAATTAAACTATAGAGTTTCTGCACAGCAAAGAATCCACAAACGGACAAACTACGGAATGAGAGAAAATATTTTCAAACTGTACATTTGACAAAGGACTAATATTCAGAATCTATAAGGAACTCAAACGAATCAGCAAAGAAAAAAAACCGTAAATAGCCCCACTAACAAGCAGGCAAACAACACAAACAGATTTGTTTCAAAGGAAGACACACAAGTGGCCAAAACACATCCAAACGATGCTCCACATCCCTGTTTATCAGGAAAATGCAAATTAAAACCACAGTGAGAGCCCACCTTGCCGGCGTCAGAATGACCACTACTGAAAGGTCCAAAAGCCGTCGGCACTGGTGTGGATGTGCTGAAAGGGCACACTCACACACCCACGGTGGGACACAATGGAAAACAGTCTGAGGATTCCCCTGAAGAACTAAAGTAGACCTACCGTTTGATCCACAGTCCCACTACTAGGCGTCCACCCAAGGGAAAGAAGGCATTCTATCAAAGAGACGCCCGCACCTGTGTGTTTACTGCAGTGCAGTTCACAGTTACAAAGATGGAGAATCAACGTGAGTGAGTGATGAGTGGACAAAGAATATGTGGTGAGTACACCATGGAACACTGCTCAGCCATAGGAAGGAAGGAGAGAATGTCCTTCATGGCAACTTGCATGGTGCTGGAGGCTGTTAACCTAAGTGAATTATGTTCGGAACGGAAAAGCAAACACCACGTGTACTCATTTACAGTAGAAGCTAAAAGATGGGCGTAAATGGTCAAGAGGGGAGGGTGAGAAGGGGTTGAGGGATGGACAATTACCTGTTGGGTACAAGGTACCTTATTCCTGTGACAGGTGTGCTGAAAGCTCAGCCTCACCACTATATAGTTACTCCATGTAACAACAACAACAACAAAACAACTTGTGCCCCTAAATCTATCCAGATAAATAGATTTATTTTGTTTCTTTTGAAGGATTGACTCTCAGGATTATAAAGGCCAGCCAGGAAAGAGCCCATGCTGTGGTTCAAATTTAAAGCTGTCTTTTGCAGAATTTTTGCCTGGTCAGGGGAGGGCAATCCTTTATTCTACCCAAGTCTTAACTAATTGGATGAGGCCCACCTGTATATTGGATGGCAATCTGCTTTACTCGAAGTCCAGTGATTTCAATGTAAATCTCATTTAAAAACACTTGCAGGGTGGTGCCTGTGGCTCAGTGGGTAGGGCGCTGGTCCCATATACCGAGGGTGGTGGGTTCAAACCCAGCCCCAGCCAAACTGCAGCAAAAAAACTAATAGCTGGACATTGTGGTGGGCGCCTGTAGTCCCAGCTACTTGGGAGGCTGAGGCAAGAGAATCGCCTAAGCCCAGGAGTTGGAGGTTGCTGTGAGCTGTGTGCTGCCACGGCCCTCTACTGAGGGTGATAAAGTGAGACTCTGTCTCTAAAAAAATAAATAAATAAAATAAAATAATAAAAAAATGAACCCCCTTACAGATGCATCCAGAAGAATCTTTGACCAGCTATCAGGGGCCACGAACTGTCATGTTTTGTTTCTATTTTAAG
>CAUYRH010022289.1:0-12157 GCA_963574655.1 Perodicticus potto
CAGCCTTAAAGAAAGATGGAGACTTTACCTCTTTTGTGTTTACATGGATGGAGCTGGAACATATTCTTCTTAGCAAAGTATCTCAAGAATGGAAGAAAAAGTATCCAATGTACTCAGCCCTACTATGAAGCTAATTTATACCTTTCTTATGAAGGCTAAAACCCAATTATAGCACAAGAATATGGGGAAGTGGGCAAGGGAGGGGAGGGGAAGGGGGCAAGAGAGGGGACGGGCGCCAAGGATGGGTGGAGGGAGGGCGATTGGTGGGATCACACCTACGGTGCATCTTAGAAGGGTACAGGTGAAACTTTCTAAATGCAGAATATAAATGTCTTCATATAGTGATTAAGAAAATGCCATGAAGGCTATGTTAAACAGTTCGATGAAAATATTTCAGATTGTATATGAAGTCAGCACATTGTGCCCCATGATTGCACTAATGTACACAATTATGATTTAATAAAAAAAAAAAAAGAACATAGTCCTATACATACTGTTACTCTCAGCATGATAGGGACTCAATTACTATAAAGAGGTAAGAATCATTGAATAGTTAACTAGCACAAATAACACTGCTAAATGCTATTTAAATAACTGAGTAGAGTTCTAATGAGAACTGGCACTAAGATAGTAGCTATGCAAGTACAAATAAAGGAATGAATTTCAGAGATACCATAAATGTTAGTAGCAATGTATTTCCAACATTAGCAATTTGGTAAATGATGGTGACTTTCATTTTGTTATTAAGTGGAAATGCCAGAAGTGTGTAAGGGAAGAAAAATTTTCATTTTGTACATGATGAATTTGAGGAGTTTATAAGGGCATTTTAATATATATCTGTAACTCTTCATTTGTTCAGCCCATCAGAAAAGAAGGAAATAGGTGAGGGTGTATACAAATAAATAGAATAAAGGAGATGTATAGATGTATTACTAGAAGTATGGTTTGGAGTGGACACTCAGTGGAAGGCAGGAGGCACAGCATAAAAGCCTGGTATGAAACACTCCACTTCAAAGTTGAAAAGCGGTGAAAAATATCAGAAAGGACTGAAGGGTTTAGAGAAACTTGCCATTTCTGCATACTTGTCCCAATCTATAGAAGAATGTGCACGTACTGTACATAAACCATGTGAACTTGCTGTGTTAGTGTTTGGCATAGATCATCATAAAATGGCAATAATCACTAAAATGCATTTGGTGTCACTACACAGCGTCAGAGAGCTTTACTGGCTTCAATTTATTTAATCTGCACACTAACTCTGTGAAATAGATGCCATTATCTACAACTTTCAGAGGAGAAAACTGAAATATAGAACTATTAAGGAGATTGCTGACGTTTATATAGTTAATGGGAGAAATAACAGGAATTCAAACCTACACAGTCTGACTCCAGAACTTGCTATTTCAAGTAATGCACTATATAGTTTTACTGCAGCTATCAGAGGTATTTTATTATAGGGCAAATTTTACAAATAAGAAAACTGCAAGATGCAATAATCTATATTATATGTTTCACAGTATAAAATAATATATTCTTATTATAAGTAAAATAAGAGAATGACATAGTATAAAGCCCTAATCATCTGAACATCATTTTACTCCTTTTAGATATAAAGTTAGTAGCTTAGAATATGTCCTCCACTCACAAACACTATAAGAATTTATATATATGATTTCAGGAATTTTTTTTCTATGTATAATTATATTATAAACATTACCTTACAATTTAAAAAAATCAATTATCACATCATTATGTGCATATTTTTTTAATAAATATTAGCTGCTTAGTTACAATAAAACCTGAAACAATCCCATTTCTACTACCAGGTATGAAAGAAAAGAACTCTTCACTTCCACCAGCAATTGTTGAAGTCTTTTTGTATAATTTTTGTCATTTACCTTTCACTACTAGTCAATGCAATCCTTTTACCATATTTTTATTGGATATTTGAAATTTCTCTTTTGCAACATTTTATTTTCTTTGCTAATTGTTCTAATAGAGTTCTTGCCTAGTTTTTGTCAATTTGTAAGAATCCTTTGATGAAAATAGACATTAAGCATTTCTTGCATTAATACAAATACATGCACACACTAAAATATAAATATGACATATATACACAAATCTATGATTTGTCTATTTAACTTATGAGATTTTGCTATATAATTTTTTTTTAGAGACAGAATCTCACTTTATTGCACTCAGTAGAGTGCCGTGGTGTCACAGCCCACAGCAACCTCCAACTCCACAGCTCACAGCAACCTTAGGCCAGTCTCTTCCCTCAGCCTCTTGAGTAGCTGGGACTACAAAATGCCCAGCTACTTTTTTGTTACAGTTTGTCCAGGGCCAGGTTCAAACCCGCCACCCTCGGTATATAGGGCCAGAGCTATCCACTGAGGCCACAGGCACCACCCTGCTATATAATTTTTTAAATAGTCACATATTTCTCTTAATTTTTATGGGTTTTACACTCACAATCTTAGTGAAAATTGTCTCCCCATCCAAAGACTGTATATGAGTGCCATAGATTTTCTTCATAAATTATGATTGCTTCATTTTTTACACTTAGCTATTTAGTGGCAGAGTTTTGCAATCATGTACTTATTCTCTTTCTTTCATCTTCTTTATCTTTTTTAAACTTAGGAATATTACAGGAGTGCACAAGTTGTGGCTACATAGTTTGCTTTGTACAAATAGAGTCGAAATTTTAAGATAGCCCCTCACCCACAGTGTGCATTGTTACCATTAGGTGTGAATTCATCCATCCTTTCTTGCCTCCCGCTACCCGCCGATCTGCTATATTTTCAGAATTTTACTTCCATAAGTACACATAAGCATTGATTGACTAGTTCCAATTAACGTGCTAGAAATCCAGTTTCATTTTCTTCCAGATGAATGTAATTGCTTACCCACTACATGAAACAGTACATTTGACCTATTAAATTCACATAGAACTACAGACCAGAGAAGACCAGAAAAGACATGAACACTAAATGCAGTGTGTCTCCTAGTTTGGATTTCTGTTATTCTATGTATAATTATACTATAAACATTACCTTACAATTTAAAAAAATCAATTATCACATCATTATGTGCATATGTTTTTTTAATAAATATTAGCTGCTTAGTTACAATAAAAAAAAAATTATATAGCAGGGTGGTGCCTGTGGCTCAGTGGATAGCACTCTGGCCCCATATGAACAGAAAAGGGACATTAATGGGAAAACTAATGAAATCTGGATATAGTCTGTGGTTTAGTTAAGAGTACCCTGGTAATTTCCAAGTTTTGACAAATGTGCCATAATTATATATAATAATATTAGAGGAAACAAAGATGAAGGATATAAATACAAAGACTTTCTGTATTGTCTTTGCAACTTTCTCTACATCTAAATAATTCAAAAACAAAAGTTAATTAAAACAAAATTCTCATAGACATTGGAACTTACTTAAGTATTCACTATTTTATCTCACTCATTAATATATCTATTCCTATTCTTATCACATTGACATTTTTACACTAACTCTAGAACACATTCTCACATCCTCTAACAAAATAGCCCTTCTAAGAAAATAACTTTTCTTAATGTATCTTCTTTCACTATTCTTGACCATTTACATAAGAACATAAGAACAAAAAAATATTATTCAGTCCTGCTCACCCCAAAATATTTATAGGACTTCTATTTAAGATGCATTAAATTTCTTTCCTAATATTAGGAGAGAATTAATACTTTTTTATGTTAGATATTCTTGCCTAAGAACATATGTGTTTCTAACTGTGTTTTATAACTTTTTTTTAAATTCATAATTTTTTTCAGATAGGTCTGGTGCCTTATATTTCACAGTGTAATAATATTTAATAATGTTTTCCTAATTCTCTTATATTTTAGGCCATGCTTTTGAATTAATTTTTCTCATTATCATATGCAGGAGACTATCATTTATATAGAGAAAAATGTTTAACTTTTTAAATTCACTTTGAATTCAGCCACATTATTAAAATATAAAGTTAATTATAGCAGGGTATTTCTAAAGTTTCTTGGTTTTTCTAGACTTAAAAATGTGTTATAGTAAAAGGAAATCTTTGGGCCCTTGCTTTCCCTCATTTACACTGTTATTTCCTTTTATCACACTGCACTCACTTAAAATTGCAATTCATTGTTGAAATCTCATGGGCATATCTGTCTTGTTTCTGAATTTTATTTAAATATTTTAGTATTTTATCATTTAAAGTATATATTTTTGATTTCTAATTTTATTTTATTTTTTTTTAAGAGACAGAGTCTCACTTTATCGCCCTCGGTAGAGTGCCGTGGCATCACACAGCTCACAGCAAACTCCAACTCCTGTGCTTAGGCGATTCTCTTGCCTCAGCCTCCCAAGTAGCTGGGACTACAGGTGCCCATTACAACGCCAGGCTATTTTTCTGATTTGCAGTTCAGCCGAGGCTGGGTTTGAACACGCCACCTTCAGTATTTGGGGCTGGTGCCCTACTTGATGAGCCACAGGTGCCACCCTGATTTCTAATTTAAAAAAACGGTAAGTACTCCTTGATGAATTGTATACCTTTATTTTGGTTCCTTGGAGATGTTATAATAACTGCTGAATTTTACAATGCCTTAAAGCATCTAAGTGATTTTATTAATTTTCTCATTTTGTTAATGAAATTCTTTATCATGACATATGTCCTGATATTTAAATTATTCTTGCATTCTCAAAGTAAATGCTGATAGGTCACAGATTATTAATCTTTTTACATATTTATGAACTCTACTTATTTCTATTTCTCATCGATTTTCACATGTGGTTTTTGGGTTTCACATGTGGTTTTGTGGGGTTGTTTTTTTTCTCTCTTCACTACTTTTGGGTGTTAAATTATCTTAAATTATAAAAACAACTGAAGAATTGTCTATTTGCTATGGCCTACAATAGTTTAAAAAACACTGGCATTATCTATACCCTATGGATTAAATCAGAAATCAATAAAGCTATATGATTTTATTCAATGGCAGATTTAAATGACTTTTCCATTATCTTCTCTGATAATTGATTTATTTAAGCCCAAACAAGGAGTAATTTTTGGAGCTGCTGGACTTCAGGTAGCAAGTGCAGAGCAGAGATAGGAATGACTTGTCTACTAACACCGTTCTTTATAAAAGATGTTTGGGATCTTTGCACACCTTTGGGCAAGGGCATAGGCAAGAGTCCTGATAATGGCTAAGATTATTCCATCTGCCTGAGCAAATACAAGGTCACATTAGGTCAGACTTAAAGAAATACTAAAAAAGAAAAATGAGTTTGGCCCTACTTGTTTACCAAAGCTCATGAAGGAAGAATCATGTACTGGCATTCATCATCATCACTGGCATTAAGTTAGACAACTCCACAAACTCACTGAGCTCCTAACCTTTGCTCTGTTTTGCTCTGACTTTAGCCTTGGTTCATAAAATATCCCCATCACCCAACACCAATGTGTGCATGCAGGCATACTCACTCAATTATTCACTAATATCACATTATGTTGGAATAAAATTTCTATTATTAGACCCTAACATTTCCAAAATCAACAGACTAAAGTCTTAAAATTCCTAAAACAGACAGACATTTTCACATTTGATAATTAATTTAAAACTTAAGAAAAAATGTATATATGCTGTCTCTCTTTGCTTTTGTTTTCTCATCATTCTCATGCCAATTTCATTTACTTCCTCAGATACTCCTTGCCTGTTTACAGTGATTATCATAAGATCTGCGTGTATAAGCCAAAAGAAACAAAGGATGCTCTTGACTATGAACATAACAGTTTGTTGCAATTTTTACCAATTGACAAGTTCTTTGACTGGCACAGCAAATCAAGTCACTAAAATTTTTCAAAGTATTGAGGCTTTCTAAAAAGTGCCAACCTTACTCCACTCTACCAGAAAACAAGTGTTGTCACTCCTTTAACTCAGAGGTATACATTCCCTGGAAGATATGACTATGTCTTAAAGGCATGCCACTTTTGCAGCCTTAATTCGGGGAAATAGAGACAGTGGATATATGATCCCTCATCGGAGCAGAAACCAAGTTTTCCCAACCTAAGTCCTCTGATGTCGCCGTTAATATTGTCTTTTTTTCTCCTCATAAAACATGGGAATACTTCCTATCTAGAGGCTTTTATACAATAAGAAACTCAAAAGTAACAAGTGCCAAGACTCGATCTAAGTGCTTTATATTTATTAACTCAGCTTTCACAGGCATCCCTGTAGGCATATATTATTCTTATCATTACTATTCACACTTTATAGATGAAGACTTTGTAAAATAATCATTTAGCAAGTCATTTGAATAAGGAGTCAAACCCAGGCAATCTGTCTCTGCTGTGTGTGTGTTTCATTACTGTATTACATTGCTTATGTAGACAGGAAGAACTAAAAGATTTAGCAACATCTAAAAAAGTTTCTTACAGCTTCTTTTTCATTAACTTTTAATGTATACAGTCAAATCCGTCTCTAATAAGAACAATAGTAACAACAGTGCAACAACTAAACCCCATATTAGAAATAGTTAGTGACTTCATAGGAAAAGGAGAGAAGAAAAAATATGCATGCCTAGACCTCTGGACAGTCTGCAGTAGTCTGATAGTCTGATAATTAAGGTCATAGCAAGCAAGAATGTGTGGGTTAAAAGATTGTCTCCAGCCTGGGCCCAGTGGCTCAGGCCTGTAATCTTAACACTCTGGGACGCTGAGGTAGGAGGATCCTTTGAGCTCAGGAATTCAAGACCAGCCTGAGCAAAAGGTTCTCTCTCTACTCAAAATAGAAAATTTAGCCAAGTGTAGTGGCAGCTACCTGTAGTCCTAGCCACTGGGATACTGAGGCAGGAGGACTGCTTGAGCCCATGAGTTTGAGATTGCTGTGAGCTAGACTGATGCCACAATACTCTAGCCTGGGCAACAGAGTGAGACTGTCTGAAAAATGAAAAAAGAAACAAGAAAGAAAGAAAAGAAAGGGGAAAGGAGGGATGGAGGGAGGGGAAGGAAGGAAGGAAGGAAGGAAGGAAGGAAGGAAGGAAGGAAGGAAGGAAGGAAGGAAGGAAGGAAGGAAGGAAGGAAGTTGTCCCCATTGGTACAGAGATTCTGAGTTATTTTGTTTACTTTCACTCTTAGGATATCCAGGTGCTTTGCATCACAAATTACACCCCTTGACATAGTACTTTTTCTGGCGATGATTTTGGAATAAGACTTAAAAAATTCATAAGTAAAGAAATGCTATTTCTCTGGTTAAAAATATATGAAAAATTAAAGTTTGTCTCTTACTAATTCATTTACTCAATGAATTAGTAAGTATTGAATACTCACTCCATTTCTGGTCCTATCCTAGGTGGTTGGTAAAAACAACATCCCTGCTGTCATGGCAGTTGCATTCCAGTGGGAGAGACAGATAGTGGAAAAGCAGATCGTATAAGGCAGTAGTAAGTGCCAGAAAATAAAGTAAAGCTGGGTAAAGGGATGGTGAGTGCTGCAGGGAGGACTCTGAGACAGAGACGTTTAAGTGAAAACCTTAATCCTGAGGAGTAAGGCCCATAAAGATCTGAGCAGAAGAGCACGTGTAAATGAATGCTCTGAGGTGGGGCCAGTCAATGCATCTGGAGCAGCACAAAGGGCAGCTCAGACACAGAAAAGTAAGGGATGGGGGCGGTGGTAGGTGATGAGCTCAGGAAGTGAGCAGGAACCAAATAGGTGGGGACTGTGAGACGTGGCATGGATGATATGTGTTTCATCCTGTGCATATTGCTGAAGAGTTTCAATCGGGACCATGATTTGATTAGTTTTGAACACGGTTGTTGTGTAAAGACAAAACTATTGGGGACAGCGAGAGCGGGGAGAAGAGTCAGGAGGCTGTCATCACAAATGATGCTTTCTGGAGAGAGTCAGCAATGGAGGCGGGCAGAAGTGGAGATTCAGAAACTATTTTAAAGTAAAGAAAACAGAACTTGCTGATAGATTGAATGTGGAGTAGGAAGGAAAACAAGGGATTGAAATTCATCTATCTGCTTATTTCAGTCTGTGGGAAAGAAATGGCAACAACTAAAATTAACAGCAATGACAGCCTGAATTCAGATTACAGTTATTACAGAATAGAAAATGTAAGTAACTTGTAAGCATCACACTGCCTCCATTTCCCATGAAGTTTTTATTTCCAAATGGATTTTCAACAAGATTTCCATTGATTTCCTCCTCTTTCCATTCGGTAGTTTCATTTTTTTCCTGCTTCCATGAGAAAGAGCCTCTGGGCAACAGAATCTACTAATATTAATTTTTCTCTACTCTATTTGGTTTCCCTTTTTTCTGGCTAAAGTAATTTCAAAAAACATAACTGAACAATCTTAGCAATCTTTAACACATTTCACTTCTTACTTTCCTTTAGCTGGGTGCCTTGCCTAATCAAATTTTTTTCAAAAGGAAATTTTACTTGGTTGGTTACTACTTAAAATCTTTTGAATCATCTTGATTTATAGATCATGACCTTCAGGGAAAAAAAATGCTCAACTGGAGATGAATGCATTATTTTTAAACATTCAAAATAGAGAAATTCCTAAAGGAAGGGAAACAATTAAGGCATGTGATTATCTTTAGCCTTGACCTTAGCAATAAACTTGTGAATTTACCTGCAAGTAAAGGTCATATAATATGGAATATGTGACAGCCAAATAAAAGCATGTGGCACCAGGATCCTAAAGCTGTTCTCAGACCTGTGATGTCCTATTTATTTTATGCTAGAGACTTGGACTTTGACATTTTTTAATTGGACAGCTTCACCTAAACAACATTTTGATTTAAACACAAGAAATCTTAAAACAATTTCAGCAAACATTTCAAAATATAGCAATGCTTCCGATATGAACGCAATCACAAATTGTGTCTATGGACAACAGCCTATGTATGTTGAATGAGTTTTTACTATTCCTCTCAAGAGAACCACAGAATTAAGCATCAGGTTCCCATGATTCAAACAAGCAACTCACTTCAACCATTCCCCAAACTCTTCCTTTCTGCAGGTGAAAGTGCTAGATTTGATTTTCTAGGAAGTAAGATAGATTTTTCTAAGTGGTTCAGCCCTTATAACAACAAACAACGCTGCTACACCGTCATATGGAGCCTCAATACACCTCTCAGTTGGTGAAAACCACGTCCAAAATCAGATGAAGATTATTTACACTAGACCCTGAATGTTTGGTCTGGAGTATGGCCAATTGGCCCTCGTCATCGGCTTCTCAAGTTTACTGACCTCATTGTAAGTCTCCAGTCTTTCGGGTGTTTGTTTTACCTGCCATAATTCAAAATTGTAGCCAAAATTGGCAAAGAAAGTTTACATTTATTAGGTAAGAGAAAGACTTCCAAACTGAATGAATTTTTCTAAAAAACTGTGTCAATAAGGGCTTTCTTGAAAAAGAAAAACATAGGTCTATGGGTCTGAATTACTCGCAGACCCTGTAAGATCAGAATGGGAATACAAAAAATTAGCAAAGGGAAATGTGAAGAAATGTTAAAAAAAATAAATAAATAAAAAGAGGCAGAAGAACAAGCAGAAAGAACCAAGGATGAGGTGGGCGGAGAGTATCAGTGTGCTGAATGTTAATGTACATGGCACAGGTACGTATTCAGGGAACTCAGCAACAAAAATAGTTATATTTTCTCAATATTTTAGAAATATTCTATATGCCTTGTGACCACTTTAGTGGAATTAATTGACAATGTTTTATTTCATTAGGGTGCTGAATTTATCAACATGCTGTCTTTCAACTCACTTATAAAGTTCTACTGTCTGACTTGCTAATCAGGGTTCATTTGTACCATTATTACCTTCAAGAGAAGAAATGAAATAGAAATGATTGTATTTGCACAAGAATTTTAAGAATTTTAAAATGTGCTAAAATATCACTTTCCTTGTGTATTTCAGTTTAGGAAACATTTTAAAGAAAATTGTACCTTTTTTTTAAGAGGGAAAGATGTTTTGTTGATTTAAAAATAATTCAATACATAATTTTTAAAAATAGGATAAGAAATAAAATTCCTTAACACATAATATGATTTCTCATAATTAAGCAAATATTCTTCAAGGATATTTTCTTGATCCTTTTCCCCTCTATGAGCTCACTCTGAAACTGTCCTTCTGTTTCACAGCTTTAACTATCACTTCATAATGGGTAACTTAAATTCCCTCTCCAGGCCCTGCACTCTAAACATAAAGGTAGAACTCTAGTCTCCCTCCTTGTAAAATCAAAGTTGCAAATGTCTACAGTATTCTTTTACAAGAATATCTGAGGCATTATCCTTCTGTTTAAATAAAAATAAGCTTGTAATGAATATTATTATGAAAGATTGTTCCATCTAAAACTCTCCATTTTATTTGTTAAGATTGCTTGAGTTTGGGTCTGGGTTACTCTTGTAATTTCTTTCCACCACTACTTTTTCTGTACAATCTATTCTATACCATCTGATCTTGCCATTCATCATAAATACCTTATGGTTTCTCTCTGCGCCTGATCCCCTTATTCATGGGCATATACCATCCAGATCTCTTTAAGAAAATCTCCCGTGTATGTCCACTACACTGGGGCTTCCATAGAGAGTGGGACTCAGACTGTTCCAAACTCTTTCTCTCCTTCCGGTCTCCCACTCACAGCTGATGAGAGAGACAACTGAGCCAGTGCACCGAGGCTTCCACAGAGATTGGGGCTCAGACCTTTCCTCTAAGGGTCCTTCAGCAAACCAAGGTGTCCTTAGACTGTGAGCTTCCTGCCTGTGAGACATCCCTGGTGTTACTTGTCTGGTGACTCTGTCAGAAAGGTTCATGCCTCAGGGTGGAAGGGCACCAAACCTCTTTGGGCACCCTGTGGGGAAATCAGGACCAGAACACTTCTCCCTGGTGTGTTCAGGGATTAATCTGAGGGGTCTTTGGGTCAGTTCAGGCCCACAGGCCAGCTTCTGTACCCCCAGGCAGACTTTCTGGTCAGGTAAGGCCACTTTCTGGTCTGGTCCCTGGGAGCTTTGACCAGAAGCTGAGAGCAGATTTTTGATCCCTGCTGAGACAGAGACCTTACCAGTTTGGGTGGAGCTTGAGGGCAAATTTATCCAGCCCAACCACACTCCATCTCTGCTGTGGTAGGTGCCATGTTGGTTGCCAGTGACACCATTCAATTTATTTTTCACCTGATAAATACCCATCAACTTCCTTACTAAGTAGGTGCTTTGCAAACATATTTTTATTTCAGCTGCACAGAACTCTATGGTGATAAGAACTGTCTTATCACCCCTATTTTGGTAGAGTTGAAATTATCCCTCAAAAATGTTAAATTACTTGCCAATTATCACAGAGCTACAAAGAGGAGAAGTAGGCAGTAAAAACCCAGGTTGACCGACTTCATTGGCCTTTTATTTGGAAAATTCTAGAATGACATCAATAATCATAATTATTATCACAATGTGATAGTTCTATAGAATAAAAGAATAAGTCAACATCAAATCTTAGAGTAAAAGCTATGCATCTTCTGGTAGATGAAGCATGGATGTATGTGCCAGATTTTATGATATAAGATCTAAAACTGCTAAAAATAATTTAATAAAATCTCTAACAATCCTTCCTATACTCCTACTTTGTCTCTCCATCATTCCCATACACACACCCAAAAAACACATTCATTCCAATAAGAACATGATTTAAAACTAGTAAATTTTTTAAAAGGTAACATTACAAGAAGTTCTGGTAGCTTTCCCCAATAATCAGGAAGAATTAGAAAAGGAAATGGAAATATAGGGAACTGCCTGAATATTTCCTGCCTTCTGAAAAGTAAAGAAACCTGTATTGTGTTTCTAAAAAGCATGATGACATATTAATGCTTTACAGATGAAAAAAAGGTAAATACTACTTTAAAACTAATTTTGAAACTGAGAGGAGGGGGTATTATTTAGACACTCAGTAGACTGAGATAGATAATTTGCATATTTGCAAAGTAAAATTGAAAGTTGTATTTTCCTTGCTGTATTCCTTGATCACTTCTAAGAGCTTCACAGTAGAAACCCTGGTGTTTTCCAGATATACAATCATATCGTCTGCAAAGAGTGAAAGTTTGATCTCTTCTGATCCTATGTGGATGCCCTTTATTGCCTTTTCTT
>CAUYRH010022290.1:0-20112 GCA_963574655.1 Perodicticus potto
ATAGAGAATCAGATTTTCTTCTTGGAATGTCTAACCAAATAACCACTTAAGGCTCGGCGCCTGTGGCTCAACGGGCTAAGGCGCCAGCCACATACACCTGAGCTGGAGGGTTCAAATCCAGCCCGGGCCCACCAAACAACACTGACGGCTGCAACGAAAAAATGGCCAGGCGTTGTGGCGGGCGCCTGTAGTCCCAGCTACTTGGGAGGCAGAGACAAGAGACTCGCTTGAGCCCAGGAATTGGAGGTTGCTGTGAGCTGTGATGCCACAGTACTCTATCCAGGGTGACAGCTTGAGGCTCTGTCTCAAAAAAAAAAAAAAAACCACTTAAGATCCTGGCCCACTGGCTTGGTGCCTGTAGCTCAAGCAGTTAGGGTGCCAGCCACACACACCAGAGCTAGCAGGTTCAAATCCAGCCCAGACCTGCCAAACAACAATGACAACTACAACCAAAACATAGCCAGACATTGTGGCAGGTGCCTGTAGTCCCAGCTGCTTGGGAGTTGGAGGTTGCTGTGAGCTGTGATGCCACAGCACTCTACCCAGGGCAACAGCTTGAGGCTCTATCTCAAAAAAAAAAAAAAAAAAAAGATCCTGGCCCATTGATAGAGTCTCTGTTTCTAAATCTATAGGGTCAGAGTGTCCCTTAGATGACATGTGCAACCGCAATGTTGAGGGGATCCGGTCTCAATATCCCCAGGGAGTCTTTTTCAAACTAACCCATCGGGGCAGATCCCGACTACATGGAAGGGCGGCAGGGGCACCGCTGGTATTTGGACTGGGGCACATGGCAGGACGTTTAGCAAACTGTGCTAACTGCTAGTAACTCACCCTGCCCTACCTGCCCTGGGATGCGTGAAAGTGCCTCCCACGACTTCCTGAAGGCACCGGCTGGAGCGAAGCCCCCAGGGGGATGTGTCTGGAAGCTGAGTGGCAGAGCAAACACCCCGATTTTCCTTAAGATTTGTGCTTGAATACATCTGGAGTTCATCTGCTCCTCTGTGATGGGGATCGTGGGGTGGAGACCCTGCACAACGCTCCTTCAGGTCTGGCTCCCCCAAAGCCTACCTGTTGAGATGGGGGAGTCACCTCAGGCTGAATCACCCCCTTAGGGGGCCACCAGTGCAGCTGGGATGCCTCACGCTCTGGGGCACGTTGGGCGTGGCGCTGGGAAGCCCTCCAAGTAGAACGTGAAGAAGGAAGCAAACACCCCCAGGAACAGACAGAGAGAACCCCAGTTCTCCCAGACTCTCACAAAGACCCCCAGCCCCCACCTGGCCACGTGAGTGCCGAGTCACCTGCCTGGCACAGGCGCCACTTCACACCCACTCCACGGGCACCCGAGTGTTCCAGCACCCATCACGGCGCCTCCCCCGCCACTGTCAACACAAACACCCACACCCAGGCAGCAGGTAAAAATAACCAGCCGCCTCATAGCAGGCCTCATGCCTCATCTCCTTCCCCAGGCGTGGCTCACCCATCCCTGGAGGCAGCAGGAGAGCTGGGATGGGGGGACAGGGACAGGCAGTGAGACAGATCGAAGCCCCGAGTCCCGTCTGCATGTCAGACAGAGATCACCTGGAACCAGGATAAAAATCAGAGGCCCTGTCCTCGTAGTAAAGCAGTCCCGCGTCCCCCATGTCGCACTCTCCCTCGGGTGGCTCCACGACCTGCAATGACAGTTCTTGCTACCAGCAAGTTCCCGGGTGCCAATAGAGCCCACAGAACTTCAGGGATGAGTCAGCCAGCTGCTGCCTTGACACCCACCCCTAGGACCCGTTAGTGCCTAGGCAGGAGAGAAGTGAAAATTGTAACCCCAGGCCAGAACCAGCCACCACTTGAGGCACAGTCATCAAAGGCCTTCCTAACCTGAAAGGCACAATCAAACTGGTGCTATGGGTAGAAATGTGTCCCCCTAAAAGATACACTAAAATCCCACTCCCGGTACCTGTGAATGCACCTGTGTTAGCTCCCCAGGGCCCCCATAACGAGTGCCACAGACTAGGTGTTTTGAACTACAGAAGTTCTCTGTCTCACAGTTCTGGAACTGAAAGTCTGTGATCCAGGGGCCAGCAGGGCCGTTTGTCCTGAGGCCTCTCTCCTTGGCTGGCAGATGGCCGCCTTCTCACTGCATTCTCACATGAACCTTCCTCTGTGCGTGCACATCCCAGTGTCTCTGGGTCCAAATTGCCTCTTCTTATACAGACACCAGCCAGACTGGATTAGCGCTCACCCTGACGCCCTTACTGTAACCTAATCAGGCGCATTCTGAGGGACTAGCAGTGGGGGTCTCAGCCTGTACCAGACGCCTCATTTGGAAATCATTTACCTTTGAGCAACGGGTCATGCAGATGTGATTAGTTGAGCTGAGAGGAGGGTTGACTGGGGTAGGATGGTCCCTTACTCCTACGTGCCTGGGGTCCTTATGGAAGAGAAACACAGCAGATGAGCACGTGCAGGCAGTGACCACAGGAGGCGGCCAGGGGGCCCGTTGGAGAGACCAGTCAGAGCACACGGAAGATGGCCGGTAACGAGCAGGATGCAGAACGGGGCAACGAAGGATTCCACCCAGAATCTCAGAGGGAGCCGGTCCTGCTGAGACCTTGATTAGGGACTTCTGTCCTCCACAACGAGAGAACAAATTTTTGTTGTTTTAAGCCACCCAGTTAGTGGCACTTCCTTAGGGCAGCCCTAAGAAACAAAGTCATGGCCACCCAGCTGGACAGTGGAAAGGCACTGAAGGTTCAGCTCCCAAACCCCTGAGTAATATACAGAAAGCCTCGGTCAAAGTTACCATCTTCTGAGAAGCTCGCTGGCACAGCCTCCCTATCCCACTGCCTATGTGGAACTGACCTGACCCCTGGAGACATCTGCCAACTGATGACGTCAAGAAGGAAGTGATGGGCACTAGAGGATCCCAGGCCGTCCCCTCCAACTTCAGCAGTGACACCTGCTCTTCCACTCTGAATGCGGGGCTGGCATCACCTGCAATGACCACTTTGCCAAACTCATTTCCTGGTATGACAATAAATGTGGCTACAGCAACGAGGTGTAGACCTTACCATCTACATGGCCTCCAAAGAGTCAGAGCCCCTGGACCGCCAGCCCCAGGCAGAGCACCAGAGGAGGACAGAAGCCCTCAGCTGCTGGGGTGTCCCTGACCACTGAGTCCCCCACCACACAGAGAACTCCCCTCCTTGTCAGTTTCCCTGCCAGACCCCCTGAAGGATGAGGTGGTCCTAGAGAGCCCCGCCTTGTTGTGCACTATCGATAGAGTTCCCCACACTCAGGAGAAAAAAAAAAAACCCTTCTAATAAAATTCTCAAATCAACTTAAAATGCAGTCTAGCAGAGGGATGCTCCCAGCTCATTCTGTGGCCAGATGCCTGGGTTCTGACCCTTGCCCTGCCCCCATGAGACACCCAACCTCAGTTGAGTCACATTCCCAGTACCTCCATTTTCTTCATCTGTAAAATGGGCATAATGATAATAATTTGTAGTTCATCCCGTTACGAAAATCATGTAAGGTGATAATAATAAAACACTATGTGCCTGACACAGAGTCCAAGTTCTAAAGGGGTTTGACGATTGCAAACTAATACAACCTCTATGGAAAGAAGTATGAAGAATTCTCAAAGAACTAAAAGTAGACCTTCCATTTGAACCCCAAATCCTATTACTCGGTATCTACCCAGAAGAAAAAAAAATCGCTTTACTACAAGGACATTTGCACTAGAACGTTTATTACAGCACAATTCACAATAGCCAAGATGTAAAATCAAGCCAGGTGCCCCTCAACTGATGAATGGATTAGCAAGCTGTGGCACATGTATACCATGGAGCACTATTCTGTCATAAAAAAAAGATGGTGACTTCACATCTTTTTTGTTTACCTGGATGGAGTTGAAACACATTCTTCTTAGTAAAGTATCATGAAAATGGAAAGAAAAGTACCCAATGTGCTCAATACTAATATGAAATCAATATATACACAACTATATACCCACACAAAAGAAAAACACAAGTATACTCCAGCAAGGGAGAGGGAGAGGAGAGAGAAGGAAGCAGGAGGAGGGAGGATGATGGCGGATCTCACCTGATGGCACAAGGTGAGGGTGTCCAGCACGTCCCCTGGTGAAGGGCTCAACTACAACTTGAACTTTACCTTAGAAATGAAAACAATGTAACCTAAACATTTGTACCCTCATATCAATCTGAAATTAAAAAATAATTAATTAAAAAGTAAATAAAGAAATAAAACAAAAGGGTTTGACCCATCCTAACAGAGAGTTATGTCACCAATCTGAGCTTCTTTCAGTCGTATGTGACATCCTAAAAACCCAGGGTGGGGTCTCCCTCCCAGATCCTGGTAGATCCTGTGTTATCCCAAAGTTCTAGAAAGAGAAGAGCAGGAAGGGGACACTTAATAGTACAAAGAGAATATTCCTAAGTGATTAAAAGCCCCAGGCTTATCCCAGGTTGCCAGAACAAGGCACAAAATTTTTAAGCAAATCTAATTGGAGAATCCATTTGAAAAATGAGTTGGAACTGACAGAAATAGACAAGAGAGACAATATCGCAGCTGTGAGCACAGGGGACAGGCTGCTGGTTAGGGTCAGTGGCAAACCACAGCCCATGACAACCCATTGCACAGACACCCAGTATTGCAAAGCATAAGAATATTTTACCATTTACCTTTATCATGTGGGATGCGCTGAATCTTTTCAGCCTACCACAACGGTTTTGATGATGTCACAACAGCACTAGTTTTTTTGTATAAGCCCACGGCCTGTGACCCAGAACCTGAAAGCTATGGACAGGTCCCTCTGCAAAACCCTTCCTGCATCATTTGTCCAACATATTTTACATCAGGGACTAAATTTTGGATTCTTTTCCTTTCCACAGTGAAAGACACTCTTCTTTAAACACAGGGGAAACTATAATGTTCCAGAACAAACCTTGTAGACTGGACATTAAAGACTTTGAGGAAAAGGGCTAACAGCTCTGTGCCGAAAAGCCAGTAAAGTTTAATTATTCCTAACTTTTGAGAAGTTGTGTATTTTCTTTAATAAACATTTACACACATGCCACAAATATGTTCCACATATATACCATGCATCTGATACTATTTGAAATACTTCATAAATATTAACTCATTTAATTCTCACAATAATCCTATGAGATAAACTTTATTATACCCATTTTATAGGTGAGGAAACGGAGGCCCAGAGAAGCCAATTGTCTTGAGAGCTGGGATTCCTGGCAATGTGCTTACCCACTAGGTGATGTTGCCGCTTTAAAAGGTTTCTTAATCAATTTTCTCACTATCTCAGAGGTTCCTAATCATTACTAAGCAAACTTCCTTTTGAATTTCAATGCTTCTCTTCCTTTTGAGTTTCAATGCTACAAAATGCAAACTCTTAATTCCTATAGCACAACAATCAACAAGCCTTTCTCCAGGAGCCGTCATCCCTTCCATATGTTCTTTAGCAGTGGAATCAGACTGTCAAAATCAGCTCCTTAGAAACCAGAACATGAGGCTAAAGCAGCTAAGGTACCAACCACATACACCAAAGCTGGCGGGTTCAAATCCAGCCCAGGCCTGCCAAACGGCAATGACAACCACAACCAAAAAATGGCTGGGCGTTGTGGTAGGTGCCTGTAGTCCTAGCTACTTGGGAGGCTGAGGCAAGAGAATCGCCTAAGCCCAGGAGTTGGAGGTTGCTGTGAGCTGTGATGTCACAGCACTCTACCCAGGGTGACAGCTTGAGGCTCTGTTTCAAAAAAATACAAAAACAAGAAACCAGAACACGCCTTTTACTAGAAGAGCAAACTGTTGGATTTATTTTAAAGGAATCTCTTATAATGACTGTTGGTCTTTTTCTTTACGATCAACCTAGATCTACTTGAAAAACAAGGTTCTGGCATGTCCTCCAAAGGGTTGCCACAGAGGGACATTTCTGGGGGAGAGGGGGGAATTTCCCTTGTATTTCAAAAGCTGTTCTGGCCTACCCTCCTCCCTAATCCCACTCCACTTCCACCTCATGATCTAAGAGGTGAAATTAAGCATAGAATAGCCAACTCTCCTAGCATCAAAGATGTTTGCCCCAAAATGTAATGCAAACCCAGGAATCAAGAAAGAAAAAACTATTTTCAACTGAAAAGGCAATTATCCAACCAAACTGGTTTAACGAGAGAATTTGCAAATTCTAGGTTCTTAATTCTAGGAGTCTAAAGGTGAGACTCCAATTTTTCCAGGCCAGAAAAGCAGCTGCTGAAAATGTTAAATTATAAAGGAGAAAGAAAGTTTTTATAAAAATCATTTTAAATCATTTCTGAATCTTAAATTATAAAGTATAAAGTAAGCTTTTTTAAAAAAATCATTTTCATTTGAATTTTGATACAATCACCATCCTCAAGTCCTCTGGGACTCTGAAGTGCAGAGCCCACACTCCTGAGGGCTAGAGGATGGTCCCGGCTGGTGTTGTCAAGCTGCCCTCTCTCTGCATGAGACAGGCCCCTGGAGCTGGCGGCTGGGTGGGCCCTCAGGACAAAGCGGCCTTTGTTTGAGTGGAAAGCCTATATTAGAAGCTGGGAGAGATGGAAAACAAGATAGAGCCATTTTATTTCTTGCTTCCAACTCTCATTATTCCTATTACACATGTACATGGCAGCTTCCAGGCCCAGAAGTGGGTGGAAGGGCCTTGCCTCGTTTAGCAACTCTTTGCCAAAGGACACTGACAGCTTTTCATAGATGTGACTACACTGATATTCTTAGGCCTTCCAGCAAACACTCTGCCTATACTTCACTCTCCACCTTCCCTCCTGCCCTTCACCATCTAGCCCCAGGTCACCTCTCCAAAATCACGACCCACCAGCTCTATAGTCCACACATGCCTCAAATACTCTTCTTCTTTTGTCTGTCTAGGACAGTCCCACCCATCCTCTAGACTGAGTTAGAACCTGGGCCCCATCCCACTGCACAGAACTTCTCAAAGCGCAGTCTCCAGACCAGCAGGATCAGTATCAAGCTTCTTGCCCTTGACCTCAGACCTACCAAATCAGAAGCTGGAGGTGGATCAGCAGCATGTGCTTTCACAAACCCTGCAGGAGGTTCTGATCCCACCCAAGTTTGACACCCACTGCATTAGCCATAATCTATACCTCATCCCTCCCTACTCAGCTTAGGAGCACTGTTGCCAGAAGTCCCTCAGAGCCTGGTACAAGCGAGGCTTGTTGAATTAACCTAAAGAACCTCTTCTGGAACTGGAAAGGGAAGTGTGAAATCTCCCATGCTTCCACCACCATGTGCAACAGCAGCATCACCAAGAACCACACAGCATCAAACTGCAGCTAAGCAGAACTCCCACGGAGCTAGTGGTTAAAGAATAATGAAACATATGGCCCCCACTCATGACCACTGTCCAAGGTAAGATTCCAAAACACACTGGGGAAATCTTGGGATTGACACTGGTTTGTCTCAAAGGAGTCTTTGCTGGCTCCATGGGGACAGTAAAGTTGAACCAGAGCCAAGTTCCTCCCAAAGGAAGGGCATGCCCTCAGTGAAATTAACACACAATATTTGGTGTGATGTCCTCATCCGAACCACTGATCCCAACTCTCAACCATGCAACACTGTATCGTATCCATGGAACTAAACCCAGTTCAAGAAAAAAAAAAAACAAGAAAGAAGAAAAGAGACAAAAATCAGAATAAAACTGAATGAAGGTTAAACAGTAGACCAAATTCTTAGAAATACATTAAGTTAGTGTCACGGGTCTCCTGTCTTGGCCAGGCCCTACACCAGGGGCTTAAATGCCTGCAGTGCCACGGTTAAGGCCACAATTCTAAAGCCAGACCACCATTGTTCCCTGCTCCACTACATGGTCTCAGAAGGGCCGTGTCAAGGACTTTAAAATACTCTCATTACATAAAAATATTGGCAGACAACCTGTTCACTGTTATTGCTCAGTGTGGAAAGCTAAAAATGTCCCCTAAAGGTATCTCTAAAGAAGGACATATGCCCTAAAGAAGGAGGCAGAGCGATTCCACACCAATCTCAGGGGAGAAGACACACACAGAAAAGGAGAAAACAATGTGACAGCAGAGGCAGAGACAGAGCCATGTGGCCACAAGCCAAGGGATGCTGGTGCAGGTTAGCAGAAGTCGCCACCCCAAAATATGCCGCTTTGGCACAAAGGGTATTTTGAGTTAGAGATACTTCAACAGCAGATGCAAGGAAGGTATGCTTACCTTCCTTTTCTTCTTGAAAGCCACAAAAATTCTAACCAAAACATGCCCTTCCTGTGCCAAGAGGAAGGAAGCACTCTTATCACCAGAGATGGGGAGTCAGAGAAATCTGCACAAACAAGCCTCGTTAAACCAACCCTTATCTTCCCCACCACTTCTCCACAATTAACTTCCTGGCCCAAACCCCTTTATCTTCAACTTCTATATTTTACTATGCCTGATCCAGACGAGTATGGAACTCTCAGCCCTCACTGCTTCCTTGTGCCTTCATTTTTCTCTTAAGGGCTCCTCCAGTGGATATGTAAAAATTACTAACTAAAACTTGCATGGTTTTCTCCTGGCTTTTTGTTTGTTTGTTTTTTGAGACACAGCCTTACTTTGTTACCCTCAGTAGAGTGCCATGGCATCAGCCTAGCTCATAGCAACCTCAAACTCTTTAGGTTCAAAGGATCTTCTTCCCTCAGTCTCCTGAGTAGCTGGGACTACATACAGGCACCCACCACAGCACCCAGCTATTTTTTAGAGAATGGGTCTTACTTAGGCTGGTCTCAAACACCTGAATTCAAGCAATCCACCTGCCTTGGCCTCCCAGAGTGCTAGGATTACAGATATGAGCCACTGTACTGGCTTCTGCTGCGTTTCTTTCTTTTTTTTTTTTTTTTTTTTTGTAGATACAGAGTCTCACTTTATCACCCTCAGTAGAGTGCCAAGGCATCACACAGCTCACAGCAACCTCCAACTCCTGGGCTTAGGCGATTCTCTTGCCTCAGCCTCCTGAGTGGCTGGGACTACAGGCACCCACCACTACACCCAGCTATTTTTTTTCTTTGTTGTTGCAATTTGGTCGGGGCCGGGTTTGAACCTGCCACCCTTGGTGTATGGGGCCAGCGCCCTACCCACTGAGCCACAGGCACTGCCCTCTGCTGTGTTTCATATTTTTTTGTTTGTTTGTTTGTTTGTTTTGATTTTGAGACAGAGTCTCTGTTGCCCAGGCTAGAGTGCTATGGTGTCATAGCTCACAGAAACATCAAACTCCTGGGTTTGAGTGATCCTTCCACCTCTGCATCCCGAGTAGCTGAGACTACAGGTACCTGCCACCATGCCCAGCTAATTTTTCTATTTCTAGTAGAAATGGGGACTTGCTGTTGCTCTGGTTGGTTTCAAACTCCTGAGCTCAAGAGATCCTCTTGCCTCGGCCTCCCAGAGTGCTAGGCTTACAGGGACAAGCCAGCAAGCTCAGCCTACTTTTTCTCCTGTAAATCTGCTTTTTTGTAGTCTAATTTACAGAAACCCCACTGGAGAACCTAAAATGGGTAGAAGAATAAGAGTTTTGCCTCTTGTACTGAAAGAAGCTGGGAGAAGCACAGAACAAGTTCTCCCCTAGTACCCCAGGAGAGAGTATGGCCTGCCAACACCTTCATTTGAGGCCAGTGGAACTTATTTTGGCCTTCTGACCTCAGGGTTTGGAAGAAATATAATACTGTTATTATAAGGCACCAGATTTTTGGCTTAGGAAACTAATACCCTCATTAATCACTTTACTATTTTTCTCAACAATGCAAGCTTGACGATATTATCCCCATGCCATGGAAAAAGAAACTTAGGCTCCAGTGGTGGGGCAGCACCCTCACACTCTCCGGGATGGGACAAAGCCAGGCACAAACCACATCAGTCTGCTCGTGCCAGCATGCTTTGCCAGCCCCAATGAACCAAAATGTTCATTCCTTGGCCTTTAATGGTACCCTCAAAACCAATCACTCTGGTAACATTACTTTGGTAAAAAATGTATTCCAGATTCCAAATAAAAGACAAGAGGAAGTTTACAATACCACCATTCATGGGGAGAAAGGTAGGATCACCGCACACTCTTTTCCACTTAGAAACCAAAGCCATGCAATTGACTCATTTGTTGAAGGGCCCAAGTTGTCCCCGTCACAGACAGGCTGTTCCCAATCTTCTGGAATCAGCATCTAAAGAAAAGTTGTTACTTGCCTTGACTAAGGCCCTCTTCATTCTGTAATAAACCCGAGAGCCTTCTACTTAAAATCCAGAAGCATATTCATACAACAAACGTGGCCCTGCGGTGATGGCTGCAAAATTCCCAGTCATCCTGGGTCCCTAAGGAGAAGAGTTTTGAGTGGTAGGACTTATCACTAAAGACATCACCAGTCAGGTGAATTTGAAATACATCTTCACACTTAGCTGTAATACTACCCTGACGATGGTGGAGGTTGGTAGTAAATGGAGAATATATTGGACATATTTGTGTATAGTCCATGATTACATTCACGGAGGGAAAAAAACAGATATAGAAGCAAAACACTGGAAGAATATACCAATCTGTAAAATACCAACAGTAAGCACATAAAGAGGTACTCAGAATCACTAATCATTAGGGAAGCGAAAATCAAAACCATAACAGATACCACTTCACACCTGTGACAATGGCCGTTATCAAAATACAGAAAATAGCAGGCATGGGGAAGATGTGGATAAGTCGGAGCCCTTATACCATGTTTGATGAGAACATAAACAGGTGCAGCCACCAAGGAAAACAGCATGGTGATTCCTCAACAAATCACACATAGAATTACCATACGATCCAGCAATCCTACTTCTGGGTATATACTCAAAAGATATGAAAATAGGGACTTAAACAAATATTTGCAAACCCGCGTTCATAGCAGCATCATTCACAATAGCCCAAAAATGGAAGGAAGCAATGCACATGTCCATCCATTGAATGGATGAGCAAAATGTGGTCTAGCCGTACGGTGGAACGTTACTCAGCCTTAAAAAGGAAGGAAACGCTGACACGTGTGCCCACAGGGATGAACCTAGAAAACATTACGCTAAGTGACATAAGCTGGACACAAAAGTACAAGTATCATATGATTCACTCAAGTGAAGTACGTTGAGCAATCAAATCCATAGAAACAAATAGTATAACCGTGGTTACCAGGAGCCCGGGGAAAGAGAGGATGAGGTGTTATTATTTATTGGGTACAGAGTTTCAGTTGGAAAAATGGAAAAGTTCTGAAAATGGACAGTGGCGATGGTTGCATTGCAAATAAATATACCTAATGCCACTGAACTAGGTACTTTAAATATGATTAAAGTGATAAATTGTATGTTATTCATATTTTGCTGCAATAAAAACCCAGAAATACTAACAATAACTCTAAGAGTAATAGGTTTATAAGTGAGGTTTTATTTTTCCTTTCTTTTGAGTCCTGAAATGTCTCTTAAAAATAGGAAAGGCATTTTGCTGTACAAGAGGGAAGAAACGTGACTGTCCCTGGCAGGCCGACTCATTTAGGACCCACTGCTTGGGGATTAGTGGAATTCCGTGGTAATGACCTTTCCCACTTCTGTAATATGAATTATCACGAAGTGAAAATCCAATTCCCCGTCCGTGTTTATGAAAGTCATTCCTTTCGGACAGCTGAAGCAACAAAGCCAGCCAAAAGCACTTCCCAGCCATCCAAATGGAGATTTATATTGCATATAAACATAAGGGAGCATTATGCAACTGAAGCCGTGCGCCAGGACTCTTGGAGTCAGAAGCTGAATTCAAGACTAGCTTCACCCACCAATTCCCGCCACTGGACCAATTAAAAATTCCCCATGCTTCGGCTGCCTTTAAGGTGAAAAAACACCTGCCTCATTAAGTAACAGGAAATCCTGAAAAGGATCCATGCCTGACAAATGTCAGGGCTTTAGACACAGCTTGTGAGAACAAACACAGCCTGCCACAAAGCAGGTGCTTAATAAATGCTCAAGGCTTGCCTCCATCCGTACACCTACTCTCACATCAAGTGGCTTTTGCTTGCATGTTCCTTAACATCTTAAGAAGGGATAGATTGCTAGATTTACTCTTAATTATCTCAACCCTGCCACCTTCTCTAAATAGAAATCCTAAACCTAAAACTCTTAATGACGTTGGTTTTCTATTTTACGGCCAGATAACTGGATATGACCACAGAGTTGGCAAAATATCAAGTTGGAAGGCTTCACTTAAATTAGAAAAAGGTTCCTGGCGTTTCTCTTCAGGATCGTATTCTAGAGACTCAAACAACCTAAGGTTCCAGCACTTACTAGCTATGTGTCATCTTGAGAAAACTACTTACCCTCTCTGAGCCTTGGTTTCCCACATCACAAATGATGTGAAACAGATACACACTAAGCACTTTAGGAAGCAAATAATTACATACTGAGCACTTTAAGAGACCAGGCACAGTGGCTCACACCTGTAATCCTAGCACTCTGGGGGGTACTGATACAAGAGAATCCCTGGATCTCAGGAGTTTGAGACCAGCCTAAGCAAGAGTGGGACCCCAGCTCTACTAAAAATTGAAAAATTATCTGGGCATTGTGGCAGGTGCCTATAGTCCCAGCTACTTGGGAGTCTGAGGCAGGAGGATTACTTGAGCTAGGCTGATGCTATAGCACTCTAGCCTGGGCAACAGGGTCAGACTCTCTGTCAAAAAGAAAAAAAAAGTAAAAGAGAAAGAGAGGACAGCCTCCAATTATTAAAAAGTTACTAATTATGAAGTTGTTAAACTTATTTGCTCCTAGGCTGGGCCTCAAGTTCCCCCAACCAGTAGTGAGTGAATTCCACCACTCGTTCTCCAAAAGGATGCTTCTTGCATGAATGTTCCACATTTGAAAGTCCTTTGCAAAGTTTTATCCAAATGGGATCAGCAGCTATCACACATCAAGAGTTGAAAATAGTGATGACTACAAGGTTTTTTTTTATTTCACCGATTTAAATAACAAATTAAAATGCTGTTCTCATTCTGGTAACTAATACTACCCAGTATCTCGACGTGACAAGTTTTTAAGCTACAACCACAAATGCTGCCGTTTAAATTTAGGAGCAATCCCTATAATTCAGCGTCCAGCTGTAAAATGAATTTTAGCACATTCTCAGTCATTCTCAATGGACTGTCATCATTCACAGCCTTAAATAGCACCCAATACCACGTTTTTAAGCAGCAATAACTCCTTTGTAAAACAAAATTTCTCTTCGCAACTTTTCATACTCCACACAAGGTACAAGCAAAGAGAGGTAAATCAAACGAGACATGTAAGTTATATTTATTTTCCCTTTACAAATGGTATCAAAGAACAGAGCCACGACACCAACATACAAAAAGGAAAAGGACGTTTGAAACTTTACTAGGTGCAATTTTCACTAAATATAGCCTAATGAACTGAATAGCTAAATAGTTCAATGTTTTAAAAGTCCCAAGTAGTGCAATTAAGACAGGTATAAGAGAACACAATGCTTTCATATCAGCAGCAGAAATCTTCTTCCCAAAGGAGGACAAGTCATATGAACCACTCAATTAAGACTCTTTTTATCACTTCACCTCTATCAGAATGGCCATTATTAAGAAGACAAAACAACACTCTGGGGTGTCCAACCTTTTTTTTCTTTTCTGCTGTACATTGGAAGAAGAGTTGCCTTTGGGCCACACATATAAAACACAAACACTAACAAAAGCTGATGAGCAAAAAAACCCAAAAAGGTTCGTGCATAATTTTCACACTATCTGACAATACAGGTAAGCAAAACAGTAACACCTCAAATAATCTGCATCTGACCTGTGGGGCGCAGGTTGGACACCCCTGCAATAGATGCTAGCATGAACACAAAACAAAAGGCATGCGTAGACACTGTTGGTGGGACTGTAAATTAGTACAACCTCCACGGAAAATGGCATGGAGATTCCTCAGAGGCCTACACGTGGACCTACCATTCGATCCAGCAATCCCACTACTCAGTATGTACCCAAAAGAAAGAAGTCATCTTCTCAAAGACACCTGCCTTGAATGTTTACCACCGCACAATTCACAATCGCAAAGATATAGAATCAGTCGAAATGCTCTTTACTGGATAAAGAACATGAGAAATATATATATGCATACACACACATGTTTTATATATATATATATATATATAAAAAATCAAGAAGTACTACTCAGCCAGAATAAGGAATGAAATAATGTCATTTGCGCAATGTGGGGAAAACTAGACCATTATCCTAAGTGAAATATCTCAGGAATGGAAAACCAAACACCACGTATTTTCACTAGTAAGTGGGAGCTAACGGATGGGTACACAGGGGCACAAAGTAATATAAAGGACATGAGAAACCAAGGCGGGGGGAGGGAAGGAGGATGGGAATGGGATAAAACCTTACCAGTTGGGCGCAAGGAACACCATTCTGGTGACAGGCACACCAAATGCCCTGACTTCAGCATTATACAAGGTATCTATGTAATAAAAACACTTGAACTCCCTTATTAATACTTTGAAATTTAAAAAATTTAAATTAAAAAAATGACTCTTAAGAAAGATGGACTTCATAAGTGAGGAAGGAAGACCATTACTTCAAAGCAGCATCATGACATAACAGAAGCTCTTGGGCCGCCCCGGACACGGTCCGAAGTGCAGGCTCCGGCCACCTGTTTGCTAATTCTCTGATTGAAATCACCTATTTACCTATGAAATGTACTTACCTCGGAATCTCAGTCTGTTCACCAATAAAGTGGGGATAGTAACACAAATTCTGCCTACTCTCCAGGCATGAAAATTCCCAATGCTCAGATGGAAAAAAGCTAAGATTCAGGATCCAGTTGCAAGCAAGTGACTCCCAGGACCAGGGCTCAAAAGTCTGTTCCCTAACTCGAAGGTAAAGAGCATTTGCTGATGAAGCATTTGGATCCTGAGGGCTTTGAAATAGCAAAACGGAAACTCTAAGGGGACATTAGGAGGAATGATCAAAGTTTATTTTCTGCAGAGAAAGTTTATTCTTACAAGAAGAGCGAGTGTACTGAACACTACACACCAGTGTTTTACACCCTTCACCATGTAATGCTCCTTTAGCTAAATAATTAGAGCAAAACACTTACATAGGTGTGTGCCTTAGTGTTTACTTAGTCGTTTACTCCCCTCGACATCTCGCTGAGACAGGTACTATTTACATCCTCATTTTACAAATGAGGCAACTGAGGCAGAGTCAAAGTTCAAACCCAGGCAGTTTGGTGCCACAGTCCACACTGTTAACCCCTTCTCCAGGAAGCCATGAAAGGTTGAGACGTCATATAGTTCACCCAGATGAGCCCAACTTGCTCCCAACCAGCTCTGTGGGTCTCATCGCCTCGGCACTAACCACCAGGCTAAGCTTTTAGGGGCAGAGGGGTAAACAGTCAGGATTGATCCGGGTCCTCACAGTAGCCGCCTGCAGAGGGAAGGACGACAGGCCAGTGACCAGGGAAGATGCAAGATGGTGCCGAGCGGGCAGCACAACCACAAGAGGTCAAAGCTGCAATCGTCTGTTTTTGCTGACTCAGATGAATATGCGCATGGTGGAAACTTCTGGAAACTTCGAGTTTGTGCTCAGGGGCTCCATAAGCTGAGTTCATTTAGCAAATTAATGACCTACTAAACCTTTTAAGTCATTCTGAAAAGAAAAGGAATTGCTCAGCAAATCTCTTGGAGAAGAAGGGCCCTGAGGAAACTCCCCTTTATTCTAAGACAAGGTGGAGCTGCTTTCCCATGCCCACAGGAAGGAATCCAATATGGCATACTCTGCCTTCACGCATACCTACGGGAATCTGAAAAGCTTGTGGCCTCTGTTTCTGGGTATTATGTCAAGCTTCTAAGAATTCCCAAAGATGTTCAGGCCATGTAGTCAGAAGACACCTAGAAACCCGGCTCCAGCACAGAGGCTCAGTTTAACCCACTCCCCAGGCCGCAGCCTGAATCCAAAAGCTCTGCACATCAATACAGCCCCCCACCTGCAAGCCTCTGCATTATAACCCAGAAGCTGGGGGTGTCTTCATTAAACTCAAACTCCCCATCGCAACCACTAGGACTCACTCATGCTGACACTTGAACATTTTCTAGAAAGTAAGTTTTGGTAGAGGAATTGCAGGAAAAAACCCGGCTTACACGTATTAGAATATATGGGGAGGCCAGAGACACAAAAAAGACAACACTAATAGCCTCTCAACTTTGCAGGAAAGTTCTAAAACTAAAGGGTCCTGGTGACTTCAGGCAGGGGGCATTTAAACCACAATCTGTCATTGAAATAACAAATGCATATGTGATCACCTACTGAGATCAAGATGGAGATGAGCAAGACATTGGAAGCCAGCAGGCTTTTCTGCCAGGTCCCCATCGGGCCTGAGGGACCACTGTAAGCAGAGCTGACTTTCCAGTTTTAACCATTGCATTCTTGCCTAGAGGGAAGGGGTGGGGGCTAAAATAGCCCACCTATCAGCCCCCTGCCCCCACCTATCCCACCCTCCACTTATCACAAAATCTTAAGACATAGAAAGGATCTTAGAGGTCACCAACTCCAACCCAATAATGGAATCTCCTCCACATCACCCATTGTCCAGTCTCTCCCAGCTGAGCCACTGGTGGTCAACACTCTCTCCATGGTCAAGTTCCTTGACCAATCCCATCATCACCCTGCAGAAAGAGACTATCTCCCATGGGCACGTCTCCCTCACTCCACAAAAGCAGGAACAGAATGGGAGGTGCCATGTCTGTTAATTCCACCCAGCCAGTAAGCAGTTGTTGGTATGAGCAACACAGCGTTAATATATCTGAGACAGGAAGCCCCAAACTGGTAATTCTTAGCTTCCTGACATATGAGGGCGTTGATGAGACTTCAACATTTAAACACCAGCATCACCCCCTCACAGAGAGGGATGGACGACCAAGGGGAGTGTCCCTCACCCTGAGAGTGTCCCTCACTTCTCCCGGGGTAGACAGCAGTATCAATGGACTAAGTAAGTGACCTCCATTTAAAATGGTTCTCAAGATAACTACTCCATTAAAGTCATCATGCCCTTTTAGGAAACAGAAAAAGCATAAATTACAGAAATGAAATCCCCCTTTTCAATCTCTCAAATAGATATTTGAGTCCAACCATGGGGGAAAATGGAAAAAAGGAGTCACAAAACCTGTCCTCAAAAAGCCCTTGGTCTGCTAGGCGCGGTGGCTCACGCCCCCGTCTCCTAGCACTCTAGGAGCCCGAGGCGGGTAGATTGCTTGAAGTCAGGAATTTGAGACCAGTCTGATTCAGAGCGAGACCTTGTCTCTAAAAATAGCCAGGTGTTGTGGCGGGCACCTGTAGTCCCAGCTACTCAGGATATTGAGGCAACAGGATTGCTTGAGCCCAAAAGTTTGGGGTTGCTGTGAGCTGTGACACCACAGCACTCTACAAAGGGTGAAAAAGTGAGACTCTTTGTCAAAAAAACAAAGAGCCCATGGTCCTCTTGGGTTGTGGATACAAACCTAATACAGATAAAACAACTAGAAAACAATAACTGGTATAATCATGGTCGGTCTTCAGTTGCAAGGATAAGATTGGAGAAACAGGAGGAGATGGTCTAGAGGCCAGCTCCTGGGGTAAGCCGAAGGAAGCAGTAAACCAAACATTCTCTTCTTTATCTCCTAAGTGTTATCTTCTTTATCAGCAGCTGGATTTCCTTCCAGGGAGTTCAAGAACTTGGGGGTCAGAGGAAACAAATTAGGTCACCAACCAGCATCACTCTTCCCAAAATACTTCCTCCTCAAATGCAGAGGGCAACTGTCATCTCAAGACAGCTGTGTAGACACATGTTTATAAACTTAAAAGTCTATAGCATCCAGCCTGGTGCCATCTCCCCTCCTTAAACTCCAGGGCAAACTTCTCTTATGCCCTTTCCTTCTCCAGAGAAGTTCACCAGAGACCATGAAAGATGCTCCCACAGGGAAGACCCTCCCTCCTCTGGCCTTCTGTCAGTTTGCCTCACTTCCAGAGAAGGACCTGGAATGTGACAGCATTTACTTAGTGACATCTTGCTTTTAAACCCACTGCTAATGTTTCTTTCCACTAACGTGTCAGAAGGCCTGGAAACAATGTGGCGTTCAAACAGCCACCTCAGGAAAGCTAAAAAAAGAACTTCAGTCCCCTCTTAGAGGTCAATGTCATCATCATTCCACTTTTCACGGCACCTCCCAGGGCAACTTCATCTGGGAGAGGATGTCCTCTGAACTCACACTGAAAAAGTTTTGAATACGACTGAGAAATGCTTTGGGGACAGTTAACGAGGATCCAGCTGAAGTTCACTGCTGAGTAAAGTTCTCAAAACACATCTCTCTAACCCTATTGCCGTCATTTTACAGATAAAGAAGTTGAAGCTAAGAAATTCAGCATCTTGGCCAAGATTGCCCAGAGGCCTGAACAGAGATCTAGTTCCAAAACTCCGTGCTCTTCACTGTCAATGCCAGTCTGTCTCCAATCACAGCAGTGGAGTTTTTCAAGCTGGTAATAGAAGCCATTTCAAAGTACTAAACCACAGATGTCATCTATGAAGCTTCGAGGAGCAAGCAGAGCCACAAAAGCCATGGAGTCCCACAGACCGATCAACCTCGGGGCACCCTGGGGACCATATGAACCCTCCCGGCGGACACACATCGGGAAGCAAGGAGCCTTCTGAGCCACACTGAGCAGTCAGCTGTCCCCACCAGCTGGTCAGCTGCTCTCTTGGTCCCCAGAAGCGACCTCCAAGATCCCAGACTCCTGGCCTGGAAACATAAGCAGGCAGGAAAACATTATTAGAGGTTTACGCTTTCTTATCTGTTTACCTGTACGGCCACGCCTTAGAAACCAAGAGTACAGCAGGACTGACTTCATTCCTAAGTAATCAATTTAAGAGTTAAAAAAACAAATGATAACTAGTGTCTATCAAGAATGAGAACAGGACTCAACAGCTCTGGCTCCCAGTCAATCACAGCGCCACTGACTTACGCCCCACAGAGCAGCAACCGTGGCTAATTTCTCTCCAGATGGCGGTTTGTACTTTTCCAGGCAGAATCTCATCTCCCCCAGCCTCGCCTCACCTTTCTGCAGCTCCTTGTGCTTTCCCAATATCCTCTCCGTGAACAGAGGGCTTTGCAACACCTCCAAATTTACTGCCACCCACAGATTTAATTAGCAGACTGTTTACTCCCCCCTTCACTGATTGGAATATCTTAAGTAAAACCAGGCCTCTGCTCAGCCTGTAGGTACTCCACCCTGGGCCCCTATCCAACCAGCTCCCTGGCAGAAAACGGCATGCGCCTGGCTCCAGACCCAAGGCTGGCCCTGGTCCAAGGCAGGTCTGCGCTGTGAGTGAGCCGCCAGGTACCACATGAGAGCTGCAGACCCGGGGGGCTGCCCAGGAACAGCCTGAAAGGAAGGGCGGGCAGAGGTGGTGAAATTAAGAAAAGAAAAATGACACCAGATAGGGCAAGGTCTTGTTGGTTAGGATACAAAGACAGGCCAGCTGAACACACATTTCTCAGGACTTGTCCATGTAATCCATACAGGAGGAAAAAATAAATAAATAGAATAAAATACAGCGGAACCAGAGGAGGAAGGTGGGAAGTAGAGAGAACCATCTGCTTCTTTTTAATTAATCCCTAACTATACAATTAGAAGAGACTAAACTAGCTGGCTGAGGTCGTCCTCACCTGTAGTCCCAGCTATTAGGCTTAGGAGGCTGAGGTGGGAGGATTGCTGGAGCTCAAGAGTTCATGAACAGCCTGGGCAATATAGTGAGACCCCATCTCTAAATAAAAAAACAAGATGGCTCGGCACCTGTGGCTCAACGGCCTAAGGCGCTAGCCACGTACACCTGAGCTGACGGGTTCAAATCCAGCCTAGGCCCGCCAAACAACGACGGCTGCAACCAAAAAATGGCCAGGCGTTGTGGCGGGCGCCTGTAGTCCCAGCTACTTGGGAGGCAGAGGCAGGAGACTCGCTTGAGCCCAGGAATTGGAGGTTGCTGTGAGCTGTGATGCCACGGCACTCTA
>CAUYRH010022291.1:0-26291 GCA_963574655.1 Perodicticus potto
AGCTGTTTCGCTTTCTCTGCTTACCCCCCTAGATCTTGGTATAACTCAAAACTATCCCAGCTTCATGATTTCAATTTCAAGCATCTCATTCTTAGACTGCTCCCCAGCTTTATGGGAGTGGCTCCCAACTCCAGTAATTCCTGGACCTCACCAGGACCTTCACTCTGTGGATCGTGTCATCTTTCGACATCTCACACTCCTTTCTGTCCTCCTCTCTCTTTTATCACAGTTCCCCATAGTCACTTCCTTGCCTACGCTTTCTGCTCTCTGACCCTGTTACCCTCTCACACCCACCTGCAAAACCCCAGACCTAGTTAAAGCTGGCTCTGCCCCCTAATGCTGAGTAAGGCTGGAGAAAAATCCACAGCCATGCTGACTGGTCTTGCTCTAAATTCATGCCCACGTACCTCAACTTGGTACTTAACAGTGCTGCCCGGCAATCACACCACATTTCCAAAACCCATTCACTCCCAAACTCTCCCAGATAACCCTTTCATATTGCTCCTCTCTCTTCCAACCTCCAACATTTCTTCCTCTCGACCATTCTCAGGAAGGAGGTTCCTTGGCAATTTCACGGAGATGAGAGAACAGCGAGGAAAGACCAGCCCTGTATTCCCACCTCTGCAGCCACCAGCCCATGTGCGTCTGAGCCCACTTATCCTGCCTCCCTTCCAGGCTCTCGGCTCCAGCAATGGCCCTCACGGTTGTTCTGTGAACGAGTAAAGTAGACTCAGCTTCTGGGGCCTTGCACTTGCTCTTCCCACTGGTTGGGAGGTTGGAAACCCATCCCTCAGATCGCGTGAGGTGTTCCCTGATTTCCCTTCAGGACCTCTTGTCAGTGAGGTTTCCCCTGTCCTATAGAAATAGTGACCTCCCTCATTCCCAGTCCCTCTTTCTCTGATTTTTCCATCTTTTTTTATCACCACCTAGCACATTTGTACATTTGTCTTAGATGGTGACCAGGGTAGGCCTCATTGACACGGGACATATGGATTAAGACGAGGGAGGCGAGGAGTGACCTTTCCTGGGAGTGGTATGGGTTGAGTGAGTCCCCCGAAGTTCATGTGTTAGAAACTGAATCTCCAATGCAACATGTGGAGAGGTGGGACCTTTAAGAGATAAGTAGATCATGAGGGCTGTTCAATAAAGTTTAGCCTAAAGCTGATGCCTTACATATTTTTGTTGTTGTTGTTGAAACAGTCTCACTATGTCACCCTCGGTAGAGTACCATAGCATCACAGCTCACAACAAACTCAAACTCTTGGGCTTAAGCCTCCCAAGCAGCTGGGGCTACAGGCGCTGGCCACAACCCCTGGCTATTTTTTCTTTTTTTTGTAGTTGCAGTTGTCATTGTTGTTCAGCTGGCCCAGGTTGGGTTTGAACCCGCCAACCTCGGTGTATATGGTTGGCACCGTAACCACTGTGCTCTGGGCGCTGAGCCTGATGCTGTACATATTTAAGTTTGACCTAAAGGTTTCTCCACCTACATAGCAATTTGTAACTTAACTGGATGTGCAAACAGACTGTATCCTACTGTTGCACTAATCGCAGAGTTTAAGCCAATCACAGGAAGCCAACTGTTCACATAAGGCAAATACCAAGCTGTCACCAAACCAGCTGTTTCTGTACCTCACTTCTGTTTTCTATATATATGTCACTTTCCTTTCTCTGTCCACAAATATTATCCAACTATGTGGCAGCTTGGAAGTCTCTCTGAACCTGTTCTGTGTCTGGTTATTGCCCAATTTGTGAATTATTCTTTGTTCAATTACTCTGTTAAATTTAAGTTTTACAGTTTCTTTTAACAGAGCTCTGCCCTTACAAATGCTTTCATGTCACAATGAGGTGTGTTTGTTATCTTGCAAATGGGTTCCTGATGGAAGGATGAGTTCAGTGCCCTTCCACCCTCTCACTCTCCACACAGGTACTGAGGTGGGAGTGTGCCCAAATTGTTTCTGAAGAGCGAGAAGGCCAATGTGACTTGATGTCAGCAAGAGAGACAGCAGGAGACCAAGCAGGAGTGGCAAAGGATGTGGGGGAGGAAAGATTACGTGGGATCCTGTATATTTTGTATACTTTGTGAAAACTTTTATTTGAGTAAAATGGGGAGCCAAGTGAAGACTTTTTAGAATTTTAACACAACCATGTTACTATGTAGTCTACATTTAAATTTTCATTATGGTCTCAGTAGTGTCCATTAAAAAAAAAATTCAGTTTTTAATTACCATTTAAAGAAATAACTTGCACAAGGGAAAAAAATCAAATTTTACAGCATACATAATATTAATAAATATCATATGAGGCTGCTAGAATGCACAAAGAAAGGGAATATAGGTTTTTCAAAAATTAACAGTTTTATAATATCATTGTGTAGCTTCTCCTCTTACCCATATTCATGATCCATCAAGGATCATACACTACATTTAGTTATCATAGTTTTTTTGTTTTAGAAAAACAGCTTTATTGAGATAAAATTCACATACCATACAATTCATCCATTTACAGTATAAAATTCAATGGCTTTTAGTGTATCTACTGTTGTGCAACCATCACCAGAAACTATTTTCTGAACAATTTCATCACTCCATAACCTTCAACTATCACCCTCTAAGTTTCTTATTCCCCAACCTTAGGCAACCACCAGTCTACATTCTGTCTCTATAGATTCGCCTACTCTGGTCATTTCATGTAAATGGAAGAATACAATATGTGATCTTTTGTGTCTACCTCCTTTCACTCAGCACAATGTTTTAAAAGTTCATCCTTATAAAACATGTCACATTTCATTCCTTTTCATGGTTGAATAGTGTTCCCTTGTGTAGATTTCATTCTACTTATCATGTGAGGGTTTGCAAAGGGAGTGGCTTGATCTGAGTGGCATTTAATAAGGCCCACTTCAGCTGTTGTTCCAAGGAACAAAGAATGATCAATTGTGCCAAATGCTGCTTCTAGGGAAAATTAGATGAGATCCAAGAATTGACCAGTAAGTGCTCAAATAGTTTAAGGAAGAGAGGAATTTAATTAGCAGAAATACTCTGATACATAATTTATAAACGGTATTTTATGAGTTTTATGGGATTTGTTGCCTTTCCTTTGAATAATTAAACATAGAATGCAGATATAATAATAAATAAGAATATAACGTGGAATGCCAGACATATGAAGGTACACCAACAATTATTATAGGTGTCATTAATTTACCTTGATCTTTCATATCTTCTTTATATTGCTGCTAATGGTTTTTTTAGGGGGGGTTCATGTGAAATATATTCCTTAGAATAATTATTTTTCTGTAAACATAATTCAACATTATGGTAATTATCCAAGATTTTATGCCAGCTTCCGGTAAGTTGGCCAAGAGAAAAGCTGACACTTCTAAGAAGATATTTTCGATATCTACTCAGATCAGGTAGATAAGAGTAAAGTTTGTTTCTGTTTGCGGGAAGTTGGTGTCATCTAAAAGATTATAGAAATTGAACCAAAAATTTAAAGTTCTAAAGACATCTCCTTGTGGCACCTCATTATTTGGAGCAACGAGGTTACCTCATCGAATTATTGGATCCCCAGTTGGGGATCTAAAAATGCTTCTTTTGACTCACGGTTGGTATAAGCACAAGCAATAGTCACTAGGCTATCCGATTCTAGTCACGAGCAACTTCTGGGCTCTGCAAATCATCGGGGAGTGAGTGAGGGGCTAAGCAAACTAACTGCCAAAAATCCACCCTATGTTTATAGGACGATTCGGTGGGCGCGGTGGAATAAACATTTAGTAAACATTTCGGAAGATAAATACACGGACCACTGAACTTTTACTTGCAGAAAAGGCACCAAGTCTGCTCCACCGGTCCCAAAGCAGGCAGGGTTAGGAAAGTCAGAACGCCGCCGCGCCCTTCCTTCTAGGGATAAATGGGGCGCTCCCCCGCGCCGGCCGCGGGCCCCGGCTACGCTGCGCTCGCGCAGGCCGGGCCGGGAATTTGGAGAGGATCCCTGGTCGCACGGCAGCGGCGAAGGCGGCGCGCGGGTGCGCGTGTGAGCGGGCGGGCGGGCGGGCGAGTGCGCCGGGTATTGGCAGCCGAGGAGTGGAGGCTGGGCGGCTCCGACTCCCTGACGCCAGTGCGACCAGATCAATCCAGGCTCCGGGAGCGAGCGGGCGGGCGGAGAACCGAGAGGCCGAGCGGCTCGAGCCCGGGCGAGGCGCGGGGAGGGACCCTGGGAGCAGAGCGCGGCGAAGCGCCCGGCCGGACGGACAGGGGCCGCGGGACCCCGCTCGCCCGGCCACTCGTGCGCCCGCGCGGATGGGCGCGCCGCCAACCCGGTAAAGCGAAACAGACCCGAACCCAACTTTCCCCTTCGGCCGCGTCCCCGCCCTCCCCTCGGCTCCTTGGGCTTTCCAGCGCCACCAGCCTCCGCTGGGGCAGGCGCGGGGCGGCCGGCGGCGCGGGGCGGCCGGGAGGGGGGCTCTTCCCCGCGTGGGGCGGACCGCGACCCTCCCCCCCATGATGGCGCCTCCCGGCCGCTCTCCGGAGCGAACCTGCCACCACGTCCTCTCGCGCCCAGCCAGCCGGCCAGGGCTCGGCCGGGCTGCCCTCGCGTCTTTGTTGGGTCTGCTCTGGGGGAAGCCACGTTCCTCGGTGCCCTAACCTCGCCCCCGGGCCTGCCCGCGGTGAGAGCTCACTGGCCGCCCGCCCCCGCTACCCGCTCCGGGTTTTTCTTTCCTTTCCTGCAGCTGAGCCGAGGCGCGTCCGCGGGGCCCACCAGCCCATTGTGTCCCCCCAGGCCGGCCGGGGAGACCCTTGCGGGAGTTTGAAGACCGCCGCCGGGGGTGCCCTCTGCGCGCCCGGCGCCTGGCGGAGCGGGACTGGCAGGCGGGGGACATCAGCGCTCTGCTACCCACACGGGTTCTCTTCTCTGCCCCAACCGGCCTCTTTGGAGTCGAGGTCAAGGGAAGTTCGTGGCGAAATTCCCTCTAATTTATTCAAAGGTTTGGCGGCGGCGCGTAATTTTTTTTTTTCCCTCTTTCTCTTCCGCCTACACCCCCTGCGTCTCCGAGTGTCGTCTCATTCCTTTCCCTTGACCGGATTCGATTGCCTCACTGCGTGTGCATTTGTGAGTTCGCTGTTGAACAACTGTTCTTTACTCTGCTCCCGGTCTTTGTTAGTGGTTCTCGGGGTTCTTTCTGTAGGAAGGTGGGGGCGATGGGTGTGAGAGAGACAGACGTGGGCTTGTTTTTCTAGTTGCTGAATAAGCGAAGGTTTAAAGGGAGAGCGTTTCCTTGATGCGCTTTCGGGGGGAGGAGGAACAAATGCCTGCCAGATCTCACAACTACAGTAGCTGCGGCTTTTGTTTATTTTGAGGCGCATGCAATTTTTAAATACACTGTGCAGGACAACCAGTAAGGAGCTTTCCTTCGGAAAACTGAGGCTCGTCTCAGAACCATCTCCTGAGCATCGTTTTTCGTGAGTGCTGTCATAACCGGCCTTTTTCTTTGCCTTCCCGTTCTCTTCTTCTATTGTACGGTATCTGAAGTTTCGAAGTATGTAGAATGATACAGAAGTTGCAGGATTTCTGTTATGTCTTCTGGTTACTGAAACTCTGTGAGTGGCTAAAATTCCAGAATTCCTTTATTTCAGAACATCTCTTGCTCTGATGTCTGTCATGGGTAACATGCCCACACCTCGGTAACACAATGGGAAAACTGTCCCCCGCCCATGTCGATTTCTTTTCTCTTGTTTACAGTTGCCATTTTAAATTATATTGAAAGTAGGTGACCGGTACTGAAACCCCTGAAAAGAATCGAGGCAGAACCATTGTTCACCGCCCTAGCATTTTCAGTTAGTATACATAAATTTGCGGCAGTGTTATTCTGATACAGGCGACAGACCTAAATAGTGATGTACTGATTAAAGTGTTTATCTTTCTCTCTTCCTTTCTTTTTCCCATTTGCTGTTACTTGATTTTTCTGTGCAGGTGGTGTACGGTTTGTATAATACTGCAGTTCTTAGGAAACTGTAACCTAGGGTCCTGAGAGGTGATTTTCTGGAGGTGGGTGATGCCAGAGCCTTTGGTGTATCCAGGCAGGATGAGATTTCTTCTAAGGGCAAGGATTTGTCCTTATTTAGTTTTGACCCCTACAACCATAGGTATGTAACCAAATACCTTTTTCTTTTTGTCAGTATCCTTTGGTTTTATATCCTTAAAGAGATGATGATGATTGTGTTTTAGAAGAGAAATAACAGTTTCTAGGCAATTAAGACTGTTGACCTCTTACATCTCTTGCAATTTAAGTAATTTTATTTCTACTAAGTTCATAAAGCATTAAGAGCAAGTAAGTCTCATTTTTCCAACTACATTTACTGTATTACATCTCTAGTTAAAAACTAACTTTTAATTTTTAATTTTGATTTCTAGCAATTCCGGGTTAAAGATAAAATCTACTAAGTAGGTAGATTGGAAAAAGAAGTAACTTGAGTGTAATTAGACGAGCATGTTTAAGCTGCAGTAGCCTACATAATCAAGACCAAGTTGTGTGTGTATAAAAGATCTCATTTGTGTAGTCTTACAGGGCTAATGGAGGCATCATTGAGGCTTTATAAATAATGTAAGTTGTGTATAATGTAGAGTCTCCAGAGACGACAGAGAAAGCATCATTACCAGCCTTTTCAACCTGCTTGAGATCGTAAATTGATTTACAGCACTGAACTGGTGCAAAATGATACATCAGGATGACATGGGGTCAGCCTGTAAAAGTCTATGATGTCAGCCTATTAGTTCAGTCATCATAATTAAACCATATTACTGGGGCAGCTAAGCAGGAGTCTGGCGTTATACTTCAGTTATGGGTGGCACATGGATTTATTTCATTTATAGTGGAAAGGCTGATATGGCCAGGAAAACTAATGTTTCTGAAAGAAGTAAGAAAGGCTTGCAGAACTATGAATTTCTGGAAAAAATTGCATGTAAATGCAAAGATATGTACTCTGCATTGTATAATTGTCATTTGGTAGTAGAGAAACAGATGCTTTGGGGGTGCTGATGAGGACCTTTGCAGTTCTGATCTGTACTGAAACATGCTTTTTGTGAACTTGAATTTAACTTGGCCTTAGGGACCTCCTAGAATATAAGAGGACCACATCTTTTCTCTGATCCCTTTATTAGCACTGAGTTTGCACTGTATGGATGTATCAGCTGACAGGTTATTTCTTTAACCAGTCATAGTTATCAGAGTTCCACTGAGAACAAAGATATTTGAATTGAACATTTTTAGAAAAGAAACATCTTTATTTTTAGATTTCTGAACAATCCTTACTTAGTTTATCAATCTTTTAGGGCTGGTGCTGTCCAATAAGGTAGCTATAGTCACATGTAGGTATTTAAGTTTAAATTAAAATTAAATAAAAACGTGTTTCCGTAGCACTGGCCACAGTTCAGTTGCTCAGTAGCTGCACATGGCCAGTGGTTACCATAATGGATTGCATGGACGGTGCCATCATCACGGAGGCTCTGGTAGACAGTGCTGCCCCAGAGCCTTTACCTCTTTCCTCACTTACTACCTCTCCTAATGTGGGGTCGAAGAGAGAAAGACCTATATCAATTAATTTTCAAGTAAGTAGCTGTTCTTGTTAAACAGTTCGGGAGTGATAGTTGAAACTACACGATAAAAGGAGGTTGACTTTTCCTGTAGACTTTATCATACTTTGTGTCATGGATCCTCATTTACTTCAGAGTATTAGGTAGGAGATATTTTTAGTTAACTTTTTTCTGAGTTTTTACTGGATGTATATATGCCAACCGTTGTTTATAATATTTATATCTCATTTAAGTCTCAAAACTTTCCTAAATGCTGCTGTTAATCACGTTTTACAGGTAAAGAAACTGAGGCCAGAGTGATTCAGTGTCTTGCCTTAGGCTGTGTAACTTGTGAGTGATGATGATTTATAATCTTAGCTGGGATATGAACAAGGAAATCTGACTCCAGAGCCTCATTCTTAACTCTACTTTTCCGTCTTTCGTGTAGCATACCCGAATATTCATTCTTCTGCTGTGCTTTACTATACCAATATAGATATGACTTTGCTTTTAATTTTTAGGCCTTTAGACAACTTTCCTTCTGTTGTGTTTTTCTGGGCTGTTTTCTTCTTTTGTGTCTAAGAAAGGAAAAATTATTTTAATATTTACCTAAGCAGCGTGTAATTTGAAGTATTAATCTAACATAGAAGTAATGCATTTCAAAGCCAAAATAGTTTTATCTCTACTTTTCTAAATAATTTCTGCCGCTTGCCTCTTGGGTTTTCTTGTACAATGGCCAAGTTAACATTATTTATGAGGAAAGTCATAGTAGTTTATCTTTCTTATCAAAATTAGTCTGTCTTCCCTGAGCTGTTAAACCCAACACCTGAAATAAGCATAGTTAATTGATTCCTTGAGGATTTTTTAAAAATGCATTTAATGTCTACTTTTGTATAACATCTTTTACAACCCAATTGTTCTTAGCTTTTTGGGGATCAGGGCTATTTAAGAATCTGATGAACTACGGATCCTGTATCCTTTCCTTATTCCCATGCTCCTACTGAAAAGTACTCACATACCCTGGTGAATTTATGTGTACACTTCAGGACCCTCCTCGCGTGGTCTTTCAGGTGAAGTGCGTCCATGGGACTGCCTTGCTGAGTGCTTTCGTAAACATTGATTTGTAATTTCCTTTACAGAGAATAGAGATGTTTAGTGTTAAAGGTTGCCTTAAAGATCTTCTAATCTAGTTGGTTCATATCAAGATGAGCAATCTGAGACCCAGAGAAGATAGCCAGCTTGTCTAAAGTCCTTCATCCAGTGATTGGAAGAAGGAAAGCCAGGACCTGGATCCCGCCTGGCGTTTGTATTTTCCTATCATGCTTACTGTGTTCATGAGGCTTGATTTGAACATATCCCGTATAATGTAGAAAGGAAAGGAAAGAAGAATTTTTTGGCATAATATGAATTTTTTGTCAGGTTTTCATACCTGACATTGTTTAAACGAAATAGGAATCAAGTCTGACAACCGTAGAAAATGTGTGTTTCTTTTCTGCAGATTAAAATTGATTTTTTTTCATTCTGGAGATGGAAAAGAAAAGCCGTATGTCTAATTTAATCAATAGGCCCTTATCAGAAAATGGAAGATCCAAGATTGTACAAAGTTCAAATTAAATCAGGCAATTCTGACATACAACAAATACATGCATCTCCTGTTTTGATTCTCCAATCACATTCCTAACCAAAAGCTAAAGTTTGGAGTATATAGGGAAGGAGCTAGTGGGTATTAGGAAGAGAGTTGGACAGGTCTGAGGAGAAAAAGGATATATATGAAATGTGAAGAAAATAAGCATTAAGTCATAACTTGACTTTGAGGTTGATGAAATATTCTGGTACATCTATATGTGTTTCTACTTTTTGGTACCAAAATTTCAAGGCGTGCTCAGATAACAAAAAAGGGCATCTTCTCTTTGCCCCCAGCTGAAGTCTTTTGACTCAGTATACGCCTTTCTGCCTCTTTCTGGTAGTACACTTATTCAGTCTAATCTGGTGATCTGTCATCTGATTTGCAGCAAAAATACCAGAAGTATTTTTAACGCTGCTGTAGCTTCCTTAAAAAGAAGAGGGGAAAAAAGGCAAAGATAAGTAGGGTAAATGTAGTTACTTAAAATCTAAATGAAAACATTCATTTCGGTATGTATTATCAAGATGGTGTCAGTTTTTGAGAGGCACAACTAATCGCATATGGAAAATAGTAATTTTATAATTAATATTTATAGTTGTTATTAGCTGACTTCCAGAAAGGAGCAGGCTGTTTATAATATCTGTTTGTATAAGGAAACCTATCTTTCAGAAAGGAAAAGCCAAAACTTTCATAAACAGTTCAACTTCAGTAAGATAGGAGAGTTTTAGGAAGGTACTGGGAACTGTAGTGTTTGAGCAGATCAGCATCTTTGTAATTTCTATTAGCTAAAATCAAGGCTTTTGAGAAGACTCCCTCTTGAAAATAAAGTCTCAATTCCTCTGAGATTGAGGAAGTTCTTACCTGGTGATTCTCCCAAATTTCTTCTCTGTTCCTAGTATTTGAAAAAGGAGACTTACTCTCTTATAAGAACCCAGGTCTGTGGTATGGTGGATTTGTTTCCTAACTAGTTTTTTGAAACAAGTCTAAATTTAAAGAAAGAATTCATGTATACACAATTGTTAATTATGCATTTATTTGCTTTTGAGCTCAGGATGTAAATGAATATTCATTATGTCCTATTTGGGAAGAAGGGAACATACTAATTCAAAATAAGTTTTATACATAATTAATATGCTTTATTTGTAGTGTCCTCTTAATTTTAGGTTTGCTGTAGTATGGCTGTTCTCCCCTGCAATCTGAGAGTGTTAGGGTAGAGTTACTCAAACTGTTCACATTTATTTTCTTCTCCTTGTCTGTTTTTTGTGGTTTCTTTGTGGTGTGCTTATGCAAACTAGAAGTATTTCGGATCTTTGTAGCTTTTTTTCCTTTCCATTTCTAACACTACAAGAAAAAAAAGGAAAGTAATTACCTTTCAACTATTATAATTAGGCATTAAATTAAGTCATTATTCAGTTAGTTAAAAGCAAGATCTTTTGTTTGTTTAGATTGAAAGGAACCGTATCTCATTAATGGAGAGGGGAGATATTCCCTTGTTTGATAATTTTGGTACAGTATTGTAAGTATATGCTTCATTTATTTCATGAATATTCATTAGTTCTAAGAGGCTCCATAATTAGCAGGAAGATAGCACATAAAATATACAAGGTAATGTAAGAGTGAGTTGTACAGGTAGCTCACAGGATGGCTACTGTACCATGGTAGGACATGTGAGTTTCCATGGGTAGAAGGGAGAGAGACATTCTAGGCATAGTAGTGGCCTGGAAGACTTGGGAGTTAAGCTTGTGTGTTGAGTGTCTCTAGAGCAGTGCTGTCCAATAGAATTTCTGCAGTGTTGGAAATGGTTTATATCTGCCCAGTCTAATGCAACAGCCTTAGCCCCAAGTGGCTGGGGAGCACTTAAAAATGGCTAGTGCAACTGAGGAACTCCGTTTTGGGTTTTAATTATTTTGTGTTTCAGTAGCCACACATGACTGTCATGTTGAGCAGCACAGATTTCAGAGACTAGTGAGCTGTTCTGCCTGTCCTCGGTGGGTATTCCTCATGGAGCCCAATATGGTGGGGTGGAGGACACTCTCACAAAGCTTAATTTGGAGTAGGAATTTGAGGACGTGAGAGTGCTAGAATAAGGAAGCATTGGGAAGTCACTAAGTGTTTGAACATGCAGTTAGGTGAAGAACCTACTGCCAAGAGGTTAATAAGAAAGCTATTGATTTATCTGGGTGATAATAAATCTCCAGTAAAGGTCTGTATGGAAGGAGAAAGGTTTTGGTGGGCAAAAAACAATGAAGGTTGATGATTATATGGCTATAGGGTATGAGCGAGAGAGATGTCGGAGGTTGTCCTTAAGTTTCCAAGTTTGGTGACTGGAAATTTATAATGCAGTTACTTAAGAGTAAGGAAGAACTGGTTGTAGAAGGAATAACGATTGTGTGAATAATAAAGTAGAATTGACATGTTGAGTTTAAGGTCGGATTAGATGAATAATAAATTAGAATTGACATGTTGAGTTTAAGGTGGGATATCTAAGTAGAAGTATCCTACAGGCAAGTTGAAGATAAAGTATAACTAAAGTTTAGAGAGGAGATGTGAGTCATAACAACTAGACTCTGGGCAGTCTGGGAGAATACTGGGTATGCAGAGAAAACCAGGAAGACAAGTGGCTGGTAGTTTGATTCTTTCATTGGATTCCACGATTAGGAATTTGTAGGAAGAGTATGCTAATTTGAAGTAGACTGTTTTGAGAAGCTGTTGGGGGAGACAAAAGGAATTAGAAGAAACATTTGGGGTCAGAAGAGTGGTGAAACCAGGAGGTCACAGGAAGGGATTCCAGACGTAGATTTGGAGGGGGGTGTGTTGTGGTCCCGGAGAAGGAGAAAATGGCATAATGAAGTGAATTTGCAGTTGTGCAGAAGAAACTGAATGTGTTAAGAAATGAGAAATAATTTTATACTCCCACAAATGACTTGTTTTTGAAAATAGATGTGACCTCTTCAATTTGGAAAGTTAAAGGAAAGAAGTCAATGAGAGAGTGATTTGGGAAGAAACAATGTAGGTAGTCGGTCAGGGAATCTACGGAGAAGTCAGGTTCTAAACAGTTAGTGGGAAGCCTAGGGTGAAATCTGATGAGGCTGTAGAGTGCACTAGGTAAAACTGTTAATTTCGTGTATCACTTTGTGGCATAGCAGATGGGTTCAGAGGTAGACTCCAGAGTCAGACTGGGTTAAAGTCCAAGCCTAACATGTATATTTGCTTTATAGCACTGGGAAAGCCACCATTACCTTTTCTACCTTCCTCATGTGAGAAACAGAAATAGTATCAGCCTCAGGATTGCTATGAAAGTGAAATGAGTTATACTTCCATATTTCATCCAATCTCAGATTCTGCTGACTATAAGACATTATTTCCTGTGCTACTGAGGGAAAAAAAACTTGCCTGTTGAACATGACATGCCATTAGTTGTAAGACTTCTGGTTTCAGAGGTGTTAAAATAGAAGAAAAGGTGTATCCTAGTGAAGTATAGAAGATATAAAAAATTTAGCATAGGACTTGGCACATAATGAATATTCAGAAAATGTAAGCTATTTACAAAAACTAATTTTTTTTTGGTCTAGCTTGTTAATGAGGACAATGTCTAGTCCAGTCTAGATAATGGAGTCACAGATTGTAAGGAATCTAATGCGCTAAGTGAATTAAAAACAGGTAAGCAACTGAGAATCCTGGTAATGAAATAGTGAAATATCAAGTTTAGGAATTTGTAGATAGAGCATTTCCCTAACAATTCTAGATAAAGTTTTCTAAGTATAGTAACTGAACTTAGAGAAGACTCTCTTTGATGATTTAAAAAGTTATGTAATTTGCCCAGGAGTTTAAAAAACAAGTATTGTATTCTGAATCTTTTCTTACAGCATTTATTCCTATTAAAATAATTTCTTTTTCATTAAAGTAAACATGCTAAGTGCAAAAAGATTCTGGAATAAATTCTTGTTATTAGTGGTAGAAGGAAAGAGGGAGATTGATTTAGGCCATTTCGGGGGAGGGGACGTTGTTATTAATAGCCAGCTACAGAGCACTTCTAAATGTGGCTCCAAAGGCAGAAACAATAAAGGAAAATCTGTATAGATTTGACAGCTCTTATGTAGCCAAACATACTCAGAAACACAACCTGAAAGACAGGATAACAGACTTGCCACAGGTTACTGTTCTTTGTAAGAAACTATCAATAGGAAATACCACCCTGATAGAAAAATTGGTAATGGATGTGAACAAGCAATTCACAAATAAAAACAAACTGAATGAAGTGTTCTGCTGTGGTCCTGAATTGGACTTTTGACTGGAATAGACTTTAGACATGATTCCTTTTACTTTATTTTGTTACTGTTTGTGGACCAGGAAGTATCAGATTGGGAAAAGTGACCACCCCAACCCCCCACCAGGGTTATATGTGAGCACATCTGATTAGGATACATTGTTTGCATTTGTAAGATAAAGTCCAAGTTGTAATTGGGTCCTTCACCCAGGAGATGTGCCATATACCCCCACATTGTATCCATTACATGGGAACTTAATGAACCGTCCTCTTTCCCCCTCACCTTTCTGGCCAGGCATGGTGGCTCACGCGTGTAATCTAGCACTGTGGGAAGCCGAGGTGGGTGGTTTGCCTGAGCTCACAGGTTTGAGACCAGCCTGAGCCAGAGCGAGAACCTGTCTCTAAAAATAGCCGGGCATTGTGGCGGGCACCTGTAGTCCCAGCTACTTGGAAGATTGAGGCAAGAGAATCGTTTGAGCCCAAGAGTTGGAGGATTCTGTGAGCTATGATGCCATGGCACTCTACCAAGGGTAACAAAATGAGACTGTCTCCGAAAATAAATAAATAAATAAATAAATAAATAAATAAATAAATAAATAAATAAATAAATAAATACTAATCGTGTTTTTCTCCCATGTGGGGCTTTAGTTGTTCATCTACTGGTTTTAATTTTGTGTAGAGCAGTGGTTCTCAACGTTCCTAATGCTGTGGCCCTTTAATACAGCTTCTGTGGGTCATGACCCACAGGTTGAGAACTGCTGGTATAGAGTATATTGCTTGATTTTTCCCTTCTTGAAATACTTTACTAAGAATGGTCTCCAAATCCATCCAGGTAAATACAAAAGATGGGAAATCCCCATCTTTTTAAAGACTGAATAGTATTCCATGGTATATATATAACACAGTTTATGGAGGTAAAGGAAGCCAACATTTCCCTTCCATGTCCAATACTCTGGAGTTACAAGGAGGTACAAGACATCTATAAACTGGAGTTGTAGAAGGTAGATATCCTTCTCATTTCATGATGTGATTTTGAACTAGGAGTTTCCTTATTAGAATGTGAAGTGTTCTAGATTCTTTAGGAGCCGTTGTTTGTACCCAGTTTCTCAGTCCCCTGGCATCGCTGATGAACCGTGAAGACACCAGTGCTTCCTAGAGCATGTTGGAATAGGCCTCTTTCTTTCCTACTTGAGTTGCAGTGTCAGATTTTATAGTGGCATTTGCTCATGGAAATGGGACACAGTAATGGTCCTGTAATATGGTTTTGATTATTGAGATGGATGAGTTTATGAGGTATTAAAGTGAGACAAGTTCCCTTATGCAGTAGTAAAACTCCTTGTAGTAAAAAAGTTTTTAAAAATTAGGCATCAGCATTTAATTTTCTGTATTTTTCTTTTCAGGATAATAGTTGTTGGTCATGGGTTTTCCGTCAGTAGGAAAACCCAAAACAGTTTTTCCTTTGCCCTCACACCACAGAAATCAACAGAGAATTTAGGGCAGTTTTTGCCCACATACCTGTAGCAGACACCACCTAGGTGTCCTTCAGTTCAATTCCATTCTGACACTGTCTCTTTGGAGCTGGCCTGAGATCCCACAAGGTGAGGGCTCAGTCCCTCATTCTGCCCCCCACATTAGTCACAAGCCAGGGCCTCTGGCACCCGTGACCCACCAGCTTCAAGTTGTGGTTCCCGTAGCCACCTCTTTGGGCTCTATTAATTTGTTGGAATGGCTCACAGAACTCAGGGAAACTTAACATTTACTGGCTGATTCTAAAGGGTATTGCAAAGGGTACAGATGAAGAGATTCGTAGGGCAAAGTGTGGGGGCAGAAGCAGGGCCCTCCCAGGCACACCACCCTCCAGGAGTGCCCACGTGTTCAGCTGTCGGGAAGTTCTCCGAACCTTGTCCTCTTGAGTTTTTTATGGAACCTTTATTACATAGCATGATTGATGAAACCTCCAGCAATTGGCGTGATCAACTGTGATCAGTATCACCTTCAGCCCTCCCTCCTCCCCGGAAGACTTTCGAGTCCACCCTCTAATTTTTTCTCGGTCTTTCTGGTGATCAGCTCCCACTCTGAAGCTATCTAGGGGCTGCCAGCCCTCAGTCAATGATTGGCATACAGAAAGACATGGAATCTCCAAGGATTTGAGGGGTTATATGCCAGGAAATGGGTTCAAAGGCCAAATATGTATTTTACAATATTAGAGGTTTAAAAGGTTTTTCGTATGCTGCCCATAAGGGAACACGTCTGCTAGTTGTTGGTGGGCCCCAGACCCAACTGAGAACATTCAGTCTTACCTCAGTAGTGAGTGGATTCTTACCCGCCACCAGAGGGAATTAGAATTTGTCTGCATCACCATCTCCTTTCTGTTAGATGCTCTGCATATATTTCAGAGTTGGAAAAAGTCTTCTGAATCTCAGCTACAGGCTCACGACTTGGTTTGCTGGCATCTCTGCCTGTCCCTAAGCCCTTTCTGAGTGATGCCCAGGAGTGGTCCGCATGGGTCAGACTTGTCACTCAAACACTTGAAGCTGAATTGGACAGGGAGGATGAATGGCTGTAAAATGAGTCTTAATTTTATCAAAGACAGTAGCTTTTTGTGTAAAAGAGAATAACGATGCAGCAAACATTGCTGTAGAAATTATACAGCTGATTTTGTATAGCTTGCCATCTCATCTGTTACAGATTCCCTTTTTGCTCTTTGCTGGCTTTGCAGTCCAGCATAATTAATAACAGCCCCTTTATTTTCCATGTGTTACTGTTTGTGTACTCAGGACTTCTATTTAGTTTATTGGAGCTTGAGGGAATATTTGATTAGTTTTAAATGTTTTTCTGTTAACTGTGAACAAAATTAATTTGATTATCATTTAAGTGTTGGCACAAAAACTATATTTATAGCATTTATTTGCATCTAAACACAAGTTTTGTCACATTGTGTGGGCCGAGATGTTCAAGGGTGCATCCTCACTGTGGGCTTCTGCTTTGTTGTTTGCTGTTACTAACAATTCAGCAAGCATTTCATGCATTCTACCATGCATCTAGCACTGGGCTATGTTTTGGGAGGAATAGAGAAATGTGTAAGTTATTTTCTGCCTCGAAGAAGCCTCTGACTGGTAAGGGGAGATTATAAATTAGAAGGTGTTTCACTTGCAGTGGGATAGTCTTTCAAAATCAAGGTTTTTTTCCTGATGCAGTTGGTATCTTTTGCTTCTGACCCAGTTCATTCCTACAGCAAGTTTTGAATTTATGTTTATATTTATATTATTTATATTTGTACTTGTAATCATAGAGTACCTCTTACACAGCTGGATAAAGTTGGGATGAGGGATTATAAATGTAGAACTCGCACTGAGGATCTTGTAACTTTAAGGAACAGTGCGAACCTGCTTGTCTAGTCTAGCCTCAGTCGTAATACCTTTTATTACAGTTACCTTCTTAACCCTTCAGACTGAGTTCCCTGAGGGAATGGACAATGTCTTTATGGTCCTTGTGTTAGCACAGTGCCTAGCACCGAGGTTCTCATTTTGTCTGCTCATCAGAATCACAGGAACAATCACCACCAGAATGCCTGGGCCCATCCTTTTAAACGCTGTGGTAAGGAGCTTTTTAAAAAGTACCACAGAGAGCATTCATATCCTTAACCTTCAACAATATTAAGAACTGTTGGACCAGGCAACACCTGTGGCTCAAAGGAGTAGGGGGCCGGCCCCATATGCTGGAGGTGGCAGGTTCAAACCCAGCCCCGGCCAAAAACTGCAAAAAAAAAAGAATTGTTGGAATGACACAGCCCAGGTACTTGAGTTAATTTTCATTTTGATGTTTTTAAAAATGTGCTAAGAAATACAGCACTGTATGTTGTAAGTTCCTTGTGATTGTGAATCGTGTCTTTTGTACATGGTAGCAGTTGGCACAGTGTGGTGCCTGTTACAGGTGCCTGGAGACCACACTACTTAAGTTCTGGGAACTTTTGCTCCCTCTTTCCCTTTTTTTCCTTTCAGGAGAAAAGAGATAGGAAGAAAGAGTGGTGTGTATGTTTGACATCTTTCCCTTTTCCCTTTGTGAAGGAATCAGCAATTCCTTAGAGTCTAGAAGTGGAATTACACAAAACCGTTGAGGCCTGAGGTGACGACGAGAAAGGGAGAGGAGCAGTGTGGTAGAATAAAGCCCCGGTTCGTCCGACAGTGGCTGGGAAAGTCGTTGGTTGTCACAACTAGGTGGTGGGGCCAGGATGCTGCTGAACAACCTAAGGCTAACGTGGACAGCCTGGAGGAGAGGATGGAAAGGGGGTTCAGGAGACAGGTTGACTCAGGTGCTGGTGTCCCGACTGCCGCCACACCAGCCGCAGTTTGCTTTACCTTCCTCTCTACTCCTCACCCTCTCCGCCCAAAGCCTCCGGAGTTCAGAATGCTGTTTTTTGCCATAAATAGCACCATGACTTACAGCTGTCCATAAGGCAATAAAATTAATATTTTAGTGTTTTAACTGTATTAATAGATAATATTTGAAAGAGTCCTTTAGTTACATTTTCTTTTCTTTTTCTTTTTTTTTTTTTTTATAGTTTTTAAAAGCTGGCAGCACCCGGTATTCCCAGGCAGTCTCCTATCCAAGTACTAACGAGGCCCGACCCGGTAGTCATATTTTCTTTATCACATTTGCTTGATAGGAAAAGAATGGCCTCAAGAAAAATAAATGAGCCAGTAATTTTTGTTTTGTTTATGTTTTTAATGAAGGATCTTAAAAATAAGGTCCAAATGATTGGGATTGTAAAGAAAATTTCTTAAAAGGAATTTAATGTTCTGCAGATTGATCATAACAAAAGGATTATTAAGATTTGGACACATATGTGGGCCGTTGGTGTGAAGTCATGGTGACAGTTTCCTCAGTGTCTTGTTGAATTACAGCTTGTAACTTCTTATCCTTATTCTAAGCTCTTAAGATTAAAGTGAATTTAGTGTTATCATTGCTGCCCTGATAAAAACTCTCAGTGTTTCTACATCTAGGAATGTGGAAAGATATCAAGAAGGAAAGCAGCAAGAAAAACAATACCAAGTTGGGAAGGGAGGGGAGGAGCCGGAGGGATTAGCATAAAACTGTAAGCAAATCCTTGCTTGTCAGTCCTTCTTTGTGCATGGGACAAAGGAGGAGGCTGCTCAGGAGAAGGGCTGGTGGAGCAGTTGCTTTGACGAGTTTCCTAACCTTTCTTTATCTCAATTTCGTGTCTCTGAAGTAGTACTTATTTTCTACAACTCTCGTAAGGAGAGAGTTATTCAGTACGTTTAAAGTGCTCAGAACAGTACTGCGGTGATTCACTGGGGCGGTGGTGATAACGATAGATGAATGATTTTTAATTCTTTCTGACTACAGTTGACCCCTGAACAATAGGGGCTTGAACTGTACCATTTCACTTACACTCAGATATTTTTGACCAAAAGCAGATAGCAAACAGAATATTCAGGGGATATGAAAGCCCAGGATGTACAGGGCCTGCCTCATGTACACAAGAGCCTTGAGTTCATGCAGACTCTGGTATACGTGGGGGGGGGGGGCGGAAGGGTGGTTCTAGAACTAATCCCTCGCATATACCAGGGCATAATGTACTTGTATTGGAAATGGATGGAGACCATGGATGCAATTCCACGTGGTGTTCCCCACAGAGCCACCCACTCAACATGGTCTCCCTTTGAAATTGGTGGTGATGGTGATAAAAGTTCATTGAGTTTTCAAACTGGGATGTTTTATGTGTTGTGTAAAAGTCTGTTTCTTGCCTGTAGTCTGGATTCTGAGAAAAAGATAGAGGGATTTTAAATTGCCCATGAACTTTATGTACACCCTGTATGATAAAACCATTAAAGTTAATAGTCGTCCACATAACAGATTTTTCACAGCAATTTTGAAACTTGAGTAGGCATTTCTTTAGAATTTACTGTGTTTTCAAGGTATATAATAGTTTTATTATTGATCTAAATATAGTTAAATTAAAAGCTTTCTTTGTTAAATGATAATAAATTCTAGAGGAAATCATGATACATTCTGGGGGTAATAGTTAATTATTTTTAAGACTGCGTGGGATTATCCATTCCATTGTTCATACCCATTGATGTGACTGGTTGGGGGTCAGTGGAACCATTTGGATTTCCATTGCAAGGTCAGAAACACAAAGCTCAGGATGCAAGAGAAATTTACTTGTAGCAAAGAAATAGCACAGATTGTTGTGTTCCTCCTTGAAGAACCTGAACACGTTCTATGGCTCTTCTCACAGTCTCCCACATGATACGGTTCTCCATCCTTCCCACACACACTTTGTAACTGCAAGCTTCGTGGTGGTGGGACCTGAATCATACTCATTTTCTTCCTGCAACTTCTTCATGTTGGTGGTAAGGGCTTAAAGAATTTGTACATTAATTGAGATGAAGCCGTCTTGGTAGTTGAGCTTGTGGAGGAGGAGAACTGAATTCTGAAGCCTTCTAAGAGTACTGTATTGGTTTTTTTTTATTCTGATTGGTAAACGAGTTGCTGTAGGGAAGTTAGTGGATTGAAAAAAGTCATCAGAGATAGAAGAGGCCTAGATGTATGGTAGGGGGCTCACCTAAATGTAAGGTGATGCTTGCTTATACATGATGTCTAATGCATTATTTCTCTACAACCAGTGAAAACTTTGTACTTGCTTCTTTTAGCTCTTAGGTGGAAGGAGCACCTGCGTGCTGGAACAGGGCTGCTGCTGTTGGTGCATTTTCTCCCCTGAGGTGGCCAAGTGAACTTTTGTTAAGTCCAGTTTGGGTTTTGGCAGATTGAAAACAGGTTGTCATTGATTGTCATGTGGAGGAGAGTGAAATCTGGCTGATCTCAGTGTTTGTTTCAGTGGTTATATAAACTTTGATTTTAGAAGTTATTCTTTCAAGTTAATAGATTTATATACTGGAAAAGGGACAGGACCAAACTGCTCTTGAAAATATTTGAGTGATGTGGAACCATTTTTTTTTATTTTTGGTAAGAAATTCATGTCTTGAAAATTTTGATGGATATTTGACTTGGTAATAGAAAGGAAACTTATTTTTTGTTATAATACGCCATTTTGTGAAATTGGATTTTTTGATCAAGTGACTGAATTGCTTAATAAAGTATATTCCATTCCCATTCGTATCATATTCACCCGGAATCAGGGTCGTGTATTCCAACCCTGATGCAGGAATACATTTCTCTGAAAATCCCCGTTCATTGACATTCCATGCTGTGCAGATACACTTTCAATTATTTTTCCCTTTATAAAAAGGTTCATCTTGCCACTCCTTAGTCATAAAGTTGTCCTCTAGAATCATGCAGAAACACATCTTTTACCTACTTTCAGTTTTCATTTATTTTACTTTATTATTGAAGCTTTAAATTTGGAAACAGTAACTTGTTAAAACATTAAAGTGGCCAGCTGTCTTGCCTCCCCTGCTCCCAGCTCACTCCCAAAAGTAATCATTTCTTCAGTTTTGTTAATTTCCTTTCAGGCCTTTAAAAATACAAATGTATGGGCGGCACCTGTGGCTCAGCGAGTAGGGCGCTGGCCCCATATACCAAGGGTGGCGGGTTCGAACCCGGCCCCGGACGAACTGCATTAAAAATTAGCTGGGCGCTGTGGCGGGTGCCTGTAGTCCCAGCTATTTGGGAGGCTGAGGCAGGAGAATCGCCTAAGCCCAAGAGCTGGAGGTTGCTGTGAGCTGTGACTCCACAGCACTCTACTGAGGGCGATAGAGTGAGACTCTGTCTCCACACACACACACAAAAAAAATACAAATGTATGTACATAGTTTTTATTTGTGTTTGTGTTTTTGGAAAGGGAGCATACTATGGATATTGTCCTGCTACTTCTTTGAACAGTTACAGTATGATTTTCTTTTCATGGTAGTACTGTTTGTGAAAGTTTTATCTTTTTTTCCTTCTTCTTTAAGAGTTACATCATAATCAAAAGTGCCATAATTTATTTAATAATTGCATTATTGTTAGATATCCAGGTGGTTTAGAACATGGATATCCTTAAACATGGATCTTGGTGTGTGCTTATCTGAGGATGCTGCTTCCCTTGTCATTCTTTCAACCTGTGGCTGTTTTCTCTCATAGCCCTCAGATCTCTTCATTACCACCTCCAGACCATTCTGTCATCCTCTGTGGAAACACCTCGCTTTGACTATCACGTAAGGTAATACCACTCACTACCCTTCCTTGTTAGTTATTTTTGCCCCACTACTGTAATTCTGTAAGATTGAACTTCCATGTTCTTACTCCCTTTAGACTATAGGTTGAATATCCCTAATCTGAAAATTCAAAATGCTCCAAAATCTGAAGCTTTTTGAATAATGATGTGACACCACAAGTGGAAAATTCTACACCTGACCTCATGTGATGGATCACAGTCCAAGCACAGTCAAATCTTTGTTTCATGGCACAAAATTATTAAAAATACTGTATATCATGGTTAAAAAATATTGCATAGATGTTTTTTATACATATAAAATGATCTTCAGGCTATGTGGATAAGGTGCCATATGAAATAAGTGCAGTTTATGTTTAAACTAGAGTCTCATCCCCTGGATAACTCATTATGTGTATGGAAATATTTCAGAACCCACCCCTGCCCCCCAAATTTGAAATCTAAAACATTTCTCATCCCAGGCATTTCAGATAAAGGATACTCAACCTGTACTCTTGTCGTAATTCTTAGACTACTCCAATAGTCTTGTCCTTGATCCTTCCTCATACTTAATCTCTGTCTAAAAGGAATTCTTTTTTTGTTGGAGACAGAGTCTCACTCAGTGGCCCTGGGGTAGAGTGCGCTGGTGTCGTAGCTCACGGCAACCTCAAACTCTTGGGCTCAAAGTGATCCTCTTCCCTCAGCCTCCTGAGTAGCTGGGACTACAGGCACCCGCCACAACCTCCAGCTTGTTCTTGCTCAGGCTGGTCTCCAACTCCTGAGCTCAGGCGGTCCACCCACCTCGGCCTCCCAAAGTGCTGAGATGACAGGCATAAGCCTCTGTGCCCAGCCTAGAAGGAATTCTTAAAAACAAAACTCATTTTCATAGTCCTCAAAATATAGGAGCTTCTAAAAATTAAACAGATTTCTCTAACTTTATGGTTATTTTCCTTATTTACGTAGCAGTAAAGTATTATTTGTTCATGTCTGTACCTTCAGAATATACCCAGACTGTGACCCCTTCTGCCAGCCCTTTATCTCTGATGTGTGAGCACTGCCGTGCCTGCCCAGCTGATCCTGTTCCCTACTCCCTGCTTCTATCCTTGCATGTTCCAGTTTGTTGTCAGCCCAGCAAACCACCATAATTGTGTTGGGTGGGAGGTCTGATCATAGTTCTCCTCTGTGTCTGCCTTTGTCAGCTCTCAGATCTCATCCTCCCTTTCTCTCTGTCACTCATGCCATTCCAGCCACAGCCAGGACTTGCTGCTGTTCCCTGAGCATTTCAGGCACATTCTTGCCAAATAGCCTTTGCACTTGCCCTTCTCAGGGTACAATTGAGGTACCACATTCTCCATGAGACCTTCCTAGTCCGCCAGAATGTCAACCCCCATGAACGCATGCACTTGGAAAAACTGTTTTTGCCTGTGTGTCAGTGCCTTGTCCCCAGTGCTTAGATTAGTACCTGGCACATGGTAGGTGTCAGTTGAATAAAGTGAAATGACTTCAGTGGCTATCGATTTTTCTTTTTGTTGTTTTCTTTCTACTACATCTTCTTCTTCTTTTTGTCTAGGAAGGTCTCATGGAGAATGTGATATCTGAATTGCACCCTGAAAAGGGGTAACTGGGGAAGCATATTCCAAACAAAGAGTTGAGTAAATGCAAAGGCCACTTTACAAAAATGTGCCTGAAATGCTGAAGGAACAGACAGAATGCTCACTAAACAGACAAGACTGGAACATAAACTTAGTTGTTTTATGTATACAAAATATTAACATTAGGATTATTGGTGGAACTGCTATTAATAAAATACTTTGTTTCTCATTGTGGTATAGTTTTCAAATAAATCTTACTTATATTTAATCCTTGTAAAAATCCTCTGGAGTAGATGGTAATGTCAGAATTTGGTGGAAGAGCAAATTGAGGCTCAGCAGTTGTTGATTAATTCTCCCCCGCCACCCACAGTATAGTTACTGAGTACAAAGTACTATTACTAACCTTTTCAAGTTAAGGACTCCTATGCTATAATTTAGAAACCATCTTAAAATGACAAAAAAATTGTAGTCATTTTTTATTTAGAAGTCTGGAAAATGTGCCCCGATTTCTCATTCTGGGTTTAGTCTGCCTTTTGTTTTCATTTTGAAAATATGTAAAATAAATGGTTAACTTAAAAATTCCTGACAATGACAGATCAACAAGTTTTATTTCTCTCACCTGTGGAGGAAATGGCCTCCACCCAGTTTTACTGAATTAGGAGGGAAGTGATTTTTTCAAGTGATAAAAAGAAATAAAATTCCATGCTCTTCCCAGAGGAGGAGTTCAACAATTGGGAGAGTGGCGTGAGACCATATGTTGGTTTGTAAAAGGATATAACTTGTAAAGATGTTTCCTTTGATGCCTATGATGAATATGGATGTGTTTCCCTTCTAGAGGGTCCTGATTAAATTATGCAATTAAGAGCTGGGCTGAAGGATCTAAATATAGGGAGAGGGTTTGGCTGTCCTGCTTTGTGTAAGTCAGGTTCACCTCTACAGATGTGCATGTTGTCATAAACAGCACCTGTGAGATCAGTGGAGCAAGGGAAGTTTGTTCCAAAAAATGAAGTACAGTAGGATCTTTGTTTTGTTTTGTTTTTTTGCAGTTTTTGGCCAGGGCTGGGTTTGAACCCACCACCTCCAACATATGGGGCCAGCGTCCTACTCCTTTGAGCTACAGGCACCACCCAGTAGGATCTTTGTTGTAAAAATAAAAGAGATAATCTTTTCCTCTTGTAGTTGACTCCATTTTCATCTATGAATTTGGTATTTGAATTATTTTTTTTAATCTGATTAATGGATCTTTTAGCATCAGTACTGGTTTAAAATGTAAATCTGCCAGTTACTGGATTATGGTCTTGAGAAAGTTTGTTAGCTTCTGACCTTCACATTTGTTAGCCAGACTGAAATAGTATATGTACCTTAAAAGATTGTTGTATGGAGTCAGTGTAATAAGGTTTGTAAACACAACCAGTATGGTGCTTGTATAAAGTACTAGCTCAATTAAACAGTTTTGTTTATTAGTTAATAAGGAATCATTCATAACTAGTTGCTTAATGGAAATTTACCACATTAAATATTCTTAGCTGTCTGAATACTTGCTATTCTAGGACAAAAGTGGCTCAAAGAGGATAGTTTTCTTCCAAGAGTCAATTGCCGTAGACTTTTTCCTTGGGTAGTCAATAAAATTAAATTGTAAAATGCTTCTGACCTTCACTCCTTTCCTGTGTTTGAGGAATGAGCACTTGCTGGACAGAGGTGCCTTTACTATGGATGCACTTTGTTAGAGGGAGGTAATGAGGATCTGGGCATCATGAAAGGCTACCGGGTCCTGAAGGACAGTGTTCCATTATGATCATGATTTTGAGAATGGAGAGTCAATGGGACTGAGGAATGGTGTATGACTTTTAGGGGAAATGGCAAAGGGACATTTAAAAAAAGCCAAGTTTGTTGAAGTTGGGGACAGAAGAAAGCTTATCAATGCCTTCAGTCTCCTTAACTAAGCATATAATCATCTAATGAGACAAAGCAGAACCAACACCTGTTATTATTCCATAGGGAATCTCTATGACTAAGAAAATTAACCAGGCACTCTCTAAGCAGGCTGGATTTGTCAGGATGGAACAGACAGAAGGGATTCTTTGTCAGAACAGAACCAGAAGGAATTCTGCTCTTAAAGAATTTTCCAGTACAATGAAGATGTGTTGAATAGTATACTCAGCACACCTAAATGTGTAAACTGCAGTTATATTCTTAGGGACTCAAGTAATCGTGATGTCCATAAACTCTTTGCTTCCTTTTTGTCAAGGGGATACTACTTTTGAAATCATTTGGTTGAAATATGGCAGCTTGTGTTGAACTTGCAAGTGGTAAGTGGTAAACTAGAATTCATTTTACGCTTTATTCCTTTTCTTTTTGATTCCTAAGATCTCTGCTCACTTAATAACATTGCAGCTCTTGCTGGCATGTCACTTAGGTAATACTTGAGAGACTGGAAGACTCACTGTTTAAAGTGTGCGTTTAAAGGCAGTAGTGCCTACCTTGTTACATTACTATAAACAGGCTTTCAAGTGCTTAACTTCTCTTTCTCCTCCAACTTCCCAATTCTCCAGGTTTGGAATTCTCCAGGTTCTCCAGGTTTGGAATCAGTCTCTGGAAAAAAAAAATTTAACAGAAAAAAAGGCAAAGTAGTTATTCTGTACCATCAATCCTGTGTTTGAAAGTAGCCCCAACAGGGCTGAAGAGTAAGAGGCTCAGTGGGGTGGACTTCAATTCCTGGGTGTTTGTGACGGTAGGACCCTCCTGCTGCTATGGGCTGACAGGCAGATTCCCATTATTCCCATGGGCCTCCATGTGGCATTTTTGTATAGTAATTTTGTTTAAATATGTTTTTCCCCCTGAGGACTCAAGCAGCATTCCTTTTAGCCTTTCCAGCAGTGAAGTACTGTAGTTTTTTTTTTTTTTTTTTTTTTTGAGACAGAGCCTCAAGCTGTCGCCCTGGATAGAGTGTTGTGCAATCACAGCTCACAGCAACCTCCAATTCCTGGGCTCAAGTGAGTCTCTTGCCTCTGCCTCCCAAGTAGCTGGGTCTACAGGCGCCCGCCACAACGCCCAGCCATTTTTTGG
>CAUYRH010022295.1:0-15469 GCA_963574655.1 Perodicticus potto
ACAGACTGCTTTGGAATCATCAGTGGCAATCCTCAAAACCAACTTGGCCTTTGGATGTGCTCTGGCAACTTTCATCAACTCGACTTCACTGTCAAAAGTCATCATCTGGACCCCATTATTGGAAGCTTACTTACTTTGAAACACTTGTTTACAAGGATTTGCATAGATAATCCTCTCTGGAGGCACCCCGAGACTTTGCGCCAATTGTATTTCAGTCTTGCTAGCACAGTCAAATCCTGTCCCAGTGGCAGCGAGGGTCTTCACAATGGCTCTACTGTCATTACATTTGACTGCATAAAAGGGAATGACATGAGGAAGAGCTTTTAGTTATCTTCGGTGTTTCTTCAGAACGTCTCCAAGGTCTGCTACATAGAAGGCATCCTTATCATCAGAAGAGGAAACTTCATTGATTTTTTGATCCAGAATGTCCTTGGCAATAAAACCTTCATTAAGCAAGTGGCAGTCAAACTCTTCATTACTAATGTTGGTCATGGTTTCTTGATGTTTCTTTGAAAAACTAAGAGAAGGAATTTAAAGAAATACTTCCAGCTTCTCACAAAGGCAATTCTCCAGGAATTCTGAATCTCACCGCGAGTGTCCTCGGAGCAACAGTGGAAACGTTCTTAAAGCATCCAGGCACCGCAGGCCAGCCCCATGGAGAAGCCGGAAAGCCGCCACCCGCGCAGAGCTGGAGCTGGAGCCACAGGAGTGCTCAGCCACCCCCACCACACCCATCAGCACCTGGCTCCCACCTGCCTGAGACACCGGCCCGAGGTGGCACCAGAGCAGCTGGCAGAGGGGTGGCCAGCGTGGCAACTTCAGGGACTGACCTCCACATTTTCAATGTCAATAGAAAATGGGTTATGGAAAAGCTGTAGGTCCTGTTCATGGAGATGAAGCTCTTTAAATCTAAATCGGAACTCCTTTTGCAACTTTTCCAGTGAATCCACACATGTTCTGTTTGGGAATGCAACCAATGGTTTTTCCGCTAACAGATTTTGCCACCCAGGATGAGTCTGCTGCTGAACAGGATGGGCAGTGGAGGCAAAAACACCCGGCAGGCCAGATAAATGTCCTCAGCAGGCCTCATGTGGCCCATGGGCAGTAGTTTGAGGACCCCTGCTGTATACGTACAACTTTTACGGACTTTCAGACCCTGCCTCTTTAAGAAATTGACATCCTGAAAAAAAGAAATCATATTCTGAATAAGTGTAATTATAATGTAACTTAAGCCTACCTAAACATCTAGGCACAGCCAGTCAGCATGCCCCTGTTCCCCCATGTCACTCCTCTGTGAATCCTAAGCACACCTAGGGTTTTGCAGGCTCTGGAGGACTCCCAATGTGAGGTCTTCCTGAAGAAGATACTCAAAAGTCCAAAAAGAAGGCCAAAGAAAGAGAAATAGTGAACTAAACATAAGTGAGCTAAAAGGACTCCACTCCAGTGCCGCTTTTGTAGAAGACTCAATTAACTATGAAGGAAAAACCAAAGGAGCTGATACAAATTGACCTAATTGCTGGGCACATCACTTTTTCCATGACAAGTGATTGATTATTATAAGAAGTTCAAGCAATTACAATTGATATATTTACATGTGACATTTACCCAGAAACAAGAAGAGGAATAGTTCGCCAGCAAAACTTGGAAATTAATTTTTTAAATACTTCTATGAAAAGACTCCGTCTCCTATCCCCTGGGCCTGTCTGAAAATGAAAAGCTATATTCTATGACAATAAATAACAACCCAGACTGTTGTGTAGATGTGCCCTTTAGACTTCATTTTATCTGACCTAGATGTTTGCATGAATTGCCTGTAAAGGTTGTTTTTGAGATGTAAGGGCAAAGACAGCATTGCCTCATTCTACATAGCAGTACTGGAAATGACCCCCAGATTGGGGGGTGGGGGTCTTGATCTGTTTGCATTCATCCCATAACCATTTCTATTAGTTTCCTGTTGCTGCTCTATCTAATAAATGACCACAAAGATCGTGACTGACGGTTTTGTATGTATTAAGTCTGATGCAGCTCCCACTGGGCTAAAATGAAGGTATTGGGGGCAGCTCCTGTGGCTCATCAAGTAGGGCGCCAGCCCCATATACCGAAGGTGGCAGGTTCAAACCCAGTCTCGGCTGAACTGCAAAACAGAAAAATAGCCGGTCATTGTGGCAGGCACCTGTAGTCCCAGCTACTTGGGAGGCTGAGGCAAGAGAATCACCTAGGCCCAGGAATTAGAGGTTGTTGTGAGCTGTGTGATGACACAGCACTCTGCCAAGGGCAATAAAGTGAGACTGTCTCTACAAAAAAAAAAAAAAAAAAAAAAAAAGTGAAGGTATTGGAAGCTCTGTGTCCCTTTCCAGAAGCTGAAGGGGAGGATCCTTTTCCTTGCTCATACATGTTGTTGGCAAAATTCAGTTCCTTAAGATTTTATCTTTTTAATTTTGATTTTAATTTTTTGAGACAGAGTCTCACTTTATCACCCTTGGTAGGATACCGTGGTATCACAGCTCATAGCAACCTCAAACTCTTGGGCTCAATTGATTCTTTTGCCTCAGCCTCCCAAGTAGCTGAGAAGACAGGCACCAGCCACAATGCCTGGCTATTTTTAGAGAAGGGGTCTCACTTCTGCTCAGGCTGGTCTCAAACTCCTGAGTTCAAGCAATCCTCCTGCCTTGGCCTCCCAGAGGGCTGGGATTACAGCTGTGAGCCACCGTGCTGGCCTCCTTAAGATTATGGAACTGAGATCTCTTTTCCTTACTGGCAACTAGCGGAGATTTGGGTGCCCACATGTCTTGGCCCTGCTCCACCTTTCTCCATCTGTAAGGGCAACAAGGGTGAGTCCATCTCACACCTCGAATGTCTCCCCCTGTTGCCATTACATCTCTCTATAGCCAAGCCAGGAAAAAGTTTTTCACTTTTAAGGACAGATGTGATTCATTTGAATAATCCGTGACATTCTCCTTAGCTGAAGTCGAATACCCTTAAATCTTATCTTCAAATTTCCCTTTACCACAAAAGGTAATATATTGTGCAGGTTCCAGGGGTTAGGAACGTGGACATCTTTGGAGGGTCATTATTCTGCCTCTTGTGAAGATCTTTGGGTCCAAATATTGGACATCTCATGGTTGCAGCATTTTCAGGCTCTGTCCTCCCTTTTTCCATTTATTATGCTCAGAAAATCAACGTAAAATGCACATGGGCTATCATTACCACTTGTACTGGCTTTTTAGCCTCTCAGATTTGGTGGAGATCTGAACAGAGGGGCTTAGACTCTGCTCCTCCAAAAAGATCAGCCTCCATCACCACTATCTGCAAAGCCTCCACAAAGGGTCCTGTTCTGCATTTCTGTTTCCCAATATTCATACTCCGTGACTGCAGAATTCAGCGTCCCATGAACCTTTACCTTTATCATAGCAGTAATTCTTGGTGTTGATTACTTCCAAGAAAGGTGCTTGAGAAACAACTTCAATTAAGGCCAAAAAATGTTTTTTTTTCCTTTTTTTTTTTTGAGACAGAGCCTCAAGCTGTCAACCTGGATAGAGTGCTGTGGCATCACAGCCCACAGCAACCTCCAATTCCTGGGCTCAAGCGAGTCTCTTGCCTCTGCCTCCCAAGTAGCTGGGACTACAGGCGCCACAATGCCCGGCCAGTTTTTGGTTGCAGCCGTCATTGTTGGGCGGGCCCGGGCTGGATTCGAACCCGCCAGCTCATGTGTATGTGGCTGGCGCCTTAGCCTGTTGAGCCATAGGCGCCAAGCCAAGGCCAAAAAATGTTAATGAATGAAGGCACGAATGGATGAACATAAAAGGGGAAAGGAGATAACTGGTAAAAAGGAGTATGAGGAGTAAAAAAAGAAATAAAAAGGGAGAGTAATTGAAGGGTCCACACTGACGGTGCATCTTAGAAGGGTACAGGTGAAACTTACTAAATGCAGAATATAAATGTCTGTACACAATAACTAAGAAAATGCGATGAAAGCTATGTCAACCAGTTCGATGAAAATATTTCAAATTGTAACCAGCACATTGTACCCCATGATTGCATTTATGTACACAACCATGATTTAATAAAAAAAAATTTTAAAAAGATATAAAAAATGAAAAAGGGAGTGGAGAATGAAAGATTTCTCTTTAAAGCTAGATAGATTTTAATAAAACAATTTGTTCATTGATCTTCCACACTTGAATTGCTATTAAAATCATATGCAAAGTTTTGGCTTTAAGAAATAAAGCTAATAGACATCCTTTCATACATCTGGATTCTTTCTAGATACAAATAAAAATGAACACTGTAACTTAGTAAAGTGGAAGAAAATGGGTCAATATGCATTCATTTACTTTGAAGCAATCCGCTAACAACTAAGGGTATAGCAAAGGGACAAATGCCTCAGCTTCGCAATTGAGGCATTTTCAAAATGAGGAAAAACACTCATTTTCCTAGTGTTTGTGCTTTTGCCCATCTCTGCTCCAAATGGTGCTATTTAGTATATAACTTGCACACTTGAAAACTCTGTTTAAAATAAGATGTTCCTCTGACTGTCAGATAATCTACTGCCAAGACTACCCCTCCTCCTATCGTTATTTTTCTCCCTAGTACTTTTTATTTGTCAAACCATATAATCTCATTTACTTGCTTATAAATAAAAATACTCCCGTTCCAGGGCAGCGCCTGAGGTTCAAAGGAGCAGGACGCTGGCCCCATATGCCAGAGGTGGTGAGTTCAAACCCAGCCCCAGCCAAAAACTGCAAAAAAAAAAAAAAATACTCCCGTGCCATCCACACTTTATTGACAGATCACAAAGGAAGGCCCCATGCCCTCTGACACAGCATCAGCCCCATGGGTCACCCTGTCTGGAATATAAGTAATAGCAATGACGTAACAGGGTGAAGGTAAGAGATACGGCATTTATTTTGAAGGAATCATTATTCGTAGAAGGTTTTATCTGAATCTTTCTCTTTCCTTTTTCACCTGAGAGAGAAAAATGTTTATGTGATTTTGCGTGTGCATTGTCCACACACCTTCTGTTGCTCAGTTCAATTTCCTCCCCCTCAGGCAAACTGAACATAGCAACAGCAAAGACCTGGGTAAAAATCAGACAATTCTGGGTAAAATAGCCACAAGAAATGACTCAGTGTGTGTTTTTCAGACATATACTCACAGACTGATCTCTCGGCCTGGTTACGGCGGTGGGAGCATCCAGTCACCTCTGAAAAAAGAAGGCAGGTTGGTTTCAAATGTTCTGCCTTAAATAAATGCCCAGGAAATCAGGCGACTGCCTCCCAACCAAGTTCTACTATTGCGATGAACTCTAGGGACCATGAACTTCCTCTGTAGATTAACTGATGGCTTTGTCACCTGGAGTAAATTCTGAGCTTCTCAGTCCCCACTGCTTATCTGCATAATGAGAATTTTCTAGTAGAAGCAGCATAAATTTCTTTCCAGTTAGAACATCCTAGAATTTTAGTTATTAGAATGTAATGCTCATCCCCTAATACTATAAAATGCTTGGAATTCAAAGGAACAAAGAATGGATCATAATTTAATCCAGAAACAGGCTATTTTTTTCCATGTGGTATCCTGAAGTACAGTACACACCCGCGATTCAAGAACAAACAGAAAGGCTGATGAGAAAAGTCCTATTTCTGCAGATAAAAGAAAGCCCTGGGAGCAGCAGACTGCCGGTGCCCCTTCCCAGACAGCCTCAGAGATGAATATTTAACTCACCTTTCCCCTAATTTGTTGAATTCCCTGTGAAGGCTGGTCCAATCACAGGGGGAAATCAGGCAGGAGTCCTAAGATTAAGATTCCTCTAATCAGGACCATCAGAAAACATTTTCAAAATGCTACTTGCCATGCAGAACACTAAGGGTTATCATTAATAAATGCTGTCACCAGTAGAGTCAGGATCAAAATGTACTTTATTTTGATGCCATGTCTGCATTTTCAAGAAAAGAGTATCTGTGTGCTCTAACCATGCTTGAGAGAAGATAAAATTAACTGCCTCTAAAAAGCTGACATTGAAACAGGACCAAAGCTTTTGTGCTAAATAAAGACATCAATTTGTCCACTCTTTATACGTAAGGTAGAATCATGAGGGGATGTAAAGGGAAATAAAAGTTAATGATTTTGAAACAAAGCTGCATGATGCAAGTGCTCCGCTGGGAATCAACAGGCCAGGAGCAAGTGAGAGGGTCCTGTGAGATGAAGGTCAGTTTCCAGTCCATTCTGCAGAATCAATACAGTGCCTTGGACTTGCCACGGGTCTCATAAGTCATAGATTGACTGGGCCAGGTATCAACTGCCACCCCGCCTAGCTCTCAATGACTCTCATTGACAAACATTGCTAAGAAAAAAACAAAAAAATAGTGTGATCAGAGATTGCAAGTGGGCTGGAATCTCGCCCGCATGTAGACTGGCAGGGAAACAGAGGGGACGACCAGCAGCAAGTGAAGTACCATCCCTCTCCGAAGACTGTATGTCAATTCCAGAATTGATTTCCACAACACAACTGAAACCGCTATCAGCGGCTCTTTCTGAACATCCATTTCATGGATGAGGCGTGTCTCAATGAAACTAGACACTGTGTACAAGTCAGAAAAGACCAGAGAATCATATTAATGCCAACCCAATTTTTGATGTGGTTTTTTTCCTGGAAAATAATCAAAGAAATAGAATAAGAAACAGAGAAGGGGAGCAGTAAGGGCTAGGAAATTGCATTCATTCTTTGTACATTGACTGAGTCAGGCACTAACAGTGAACAAACAGTCAAAAATCCTTGCCTTCTAACTCGGCGCCTGTGGCTCAACTGGCTAAGGCGCCAGCCACATACACCTGAGCTGGCAGGTTCAAATCCAGTCCGGGCCCACTAAACAACAATGACGGCTGCAACCAAAAAATGGCCAGGCGTTGTAGCGGGTGCCTGTAGTCCCAGCTACTTGGGAGGCGGAGGTAGGAGACTCGCTTGAGCCCAGGAGTTGGAGGTTGCTGTGAGCTGTGATACCACAGCACTCTATCCAGGGTGACAGCTTGAGGCTCTGTCTCAAAAATAAATAAATAAAATCCCTGCCTTCCCTCCCCAAGAAAAGACAGAAAATAAACAAATAAATAAGCATGTCATATATAACAGTGGTCCCCAAGCTTTCTGGCAGCAGGGACCAGTTTCATGGAAGACAATTTTTCCATGGATGAGGGGTGGGGCTGGTTTCAGGATGATACGGACACATTAGCACATTACATGTCCACCTCAGATCATTAGGCATTAGATTCTCATAAGGAGCAGGCAAACTAGATCTTCCCGCGCAATAGGGTTTGTGCTCGTATGAACAGCTAATGCCTTGGCTGATCTGATGGGAGGCAGAGCTCAGGCAGTGACGCAAGCAATGAGGGGTGGGGGGTGGCTGTAAATACAGATGAAGCTTCACTCGCTTGCCCTCTGCTCACCTCCTGCTGTGCAGACCATTACCAGTCTGCAGCCTGGGGGGTGGGGAGGACCACAGATATATAATACGTAAGAAGGTGATAAGCAAAGGGAGAAAAACAAAGCAGAGAAGACAGAGGTAATATTGGGGGGGTAGAACTTCATCAGGCTTCACTGCTCTGAAAGTGCTCACTGCCCAGGGATATGAAAGACAAACAAGGGTCTTCCAGCTCCTGTTTGTAGTTTAACCCTGTAGTGCTGGCGATCAAAACCTGTGCAAAACAGGCGTGCAAGGAAGGCAATCCCTGGCCCATCCAGCTGATTCGATGGGATAGAAAAACACAACTCAGAACTCTAATTATAATATGCAACAGATGACATTCCATAATAGTTTCTATGATCCAGGCACCATCCTAAGTGCTTACATATGTTAGATAATTGAATTCTCACTTCACCTCAGTAAGGTTTGGTATCATCCTTGTTATTCAGATGAGAAGACCAGGACAGTAAAGTTCACTCTGTGAAGAGGTGAGCTTTGAATTCAGTTGTTCTGGGTCCACAGACTGCTCTTTACAATCACTGTACAACCTTTGCTACCGACGACCCCCACCTGCCCTGGTTGCCTAGGTGATGCCAATCTCCAGCCAGGTCCCTGCATCCACCTGGTCTCTCCATTTGGACAGGTGATGGGCAGCATGAAGCTGAGGCATTCAAAACAAAACTGTGGGCATTTAATACTCCTTCCCTCTGCTTGTTTCCCACTTCTGCACACCTGCTCCTGGCCCAGGGTTCCAGAGATGTCTTTAAAAATAGCATACCATTCCCACAGCTCCTCAGATCCAAAACTTAAGCCTTGACTTTTCTTTTTCTCTCATACCCTTTATCTAACTTGTTTGAAAATCCTCCAAAATATTGCTCAAATCCAGTGCTTCCCTCTGACTATGTCCAGGCTGCTATCGGGTCATTTCTGCCATACTGTAAATGTCAAATGAATGAAGAACATCATAAAATACATCTTTTTAATCCTTTGGTAAAAAGAAACTGTGGAAGTATTAAGAAACATTAGGATCACTTTTCAAATACTTACGTGAATGAAACTGATATTACTTATTTGTTGTAACATATAATGGGGTTTTTTCCTTGTTTTGTTTTGTCTAAAGTTCTTATTCATCTTTTGTGTTTGAGATTTCTTTTTTAACCTAAGGGCAATGGGTCTAAATGTTCTTTTCCTCCAAGAACATTATACGGGGATCAACCCACCTCATCAAAGCTCCTTCTTTGTCTGGGTATCCTGACTTGTTATAGACCATTCCTTACCTTAAAGACAGCATTCTTTAACGGATTTAGAGAAAAGGATGAAAAAATTAGTGGAGCCAATAATAAAAACTTAATCACGTAGGGAAAGTTAACATTCTTTGTTTTCAAAGAAATTGCCCATTGTTCATTTTATTTGAGTGATCTAAGAGGATTTGGAACGTTCTTAATTCTCAATTTGTGAATCAAAATTAATGCTATCAAATTCTGCACTGAGTCAAAGAAATAACTCCTGGAATTTGAGGAAAACTAATGCTAATTTACGGTTTTGATTCCTCTGTGCTTGGCAGAAAAGGGCATTGCTGGGCATATTATATGCCATATTTCATTTTTTTTCCTTACAATAAACAGAAATTCAGAGAGTTCAGAGTCTGCTCATGGTTGTAAGGAGAGTCCTCTGCAGAGGCAAATTCAAACCCAGAATGTCCCAACTCTATGCCTGTGTTGTTTTCAGTGACCTGCCTGCACTGCAGCAGAATCCCCAAGATTCGGGAAGTAAACACAACTCCACAGGCGGGTGCTGGACACATGGCCATAAAAGCTACAAGCTTTGGCTGTCGGGAACATTTTCAGTGAGGGATTCCATTGCCAGCCTGCTACAAGAACTTCCAGCATCCTAGCGAGGCCCTCACATCCTGCCTCTGTAAGTTGAGTGACATGGGAGGTAGCGTGCTCTCTCGGGAGCTCTGCAATCTCACTTCTCTGCCAACCGGGCTGGGGAAGGTGGACCCTCTTTCCCCAGGAGCTAAGACTTAGAATCTCAGTGTTCAAAATTCGTTCCAGGGTTTTGTTTTCTTTCATCTTTCCTCCAGAAATGAAAAATACATACATAAATAAACAAAGTGGGAGTTTTATTTATAAGGTGGGCATTTCGTTTAGAAAGGAAGTGGTAATTCTAGAAAGAATTCCACCAGCCACTCACGCACCCACTCCATGGTGTACAAGTGCCTCTCTGAGCATTACTTTCCCTAATTGTACAACAACAAGATTGTGATTCTATAAAGTCCATTCCAGCTCTAAGAGTCTGTCAGCTAGAATTAATCAAAACCTCTTTGTTTGCCTCTCCAATTTCCCTTTACCTTATTCATTTTTTCTCAATTAAATATAATAACATTCTACTTACATTTTCCCCCATGTTTAAGAAACACTTTAAACCATCCCGTGTTTCCCTCTGTGCCTCCTCTTTGTACATCTCAGCAGTCTCTACTTCAGATGCAGCTCTGTTTTTGTGCTGGGTTTTATTTCCTTCAGCTTTCTTCTTTCTTTGAACAGCAGGTGCCAGAATAACAAGGCACTATGAAATTTACAGAAACAATGTGTTTACAGAGTCAACTACCTTGTCTAAAACGAAATGCTCTTCAACCTTGACTCAGATGCCTGGCCATATGCTACAAGATACAAAGAAGATTGGGCAAGGCTAGTACCTATCATTTTTTGTTCAAAAAGTATAGGGCTCCAAAATTACTTTAGTAAAGTACAAAAATTTCTATGCATCTGTTTGCTATACCTTTATGGAAACTAAAACATTCTTAAACTGAAATTATTCCCTGTTTACATGATAGGGTATTTAACAAGGTCTCAGTTAAACACCAGTCACAGCTTTAAGAATCCTCTTATTTAAGCAATATTAAAACACCTGAATCACATTGGAATTCCTCATAGAGCTGGGCTATAAAATGTAATTCTTGTTTGAACAAATAAATGACGTTTCAAGATTACCACCTTTCCTTGTGAAATTTGTTTTGCGATTGTTTTTATGAGAGCCCTCTCTCAGATAGATTTTTTTTATTTTAATTAAAGTTGAACACAGAAGGTTTTTGTTTGAAACCCTACAGAAACCTATTTAATTCTTTTGAAAGGCATGTTTGAACGTCTCCTGGATTTTTGAGATAATAGCTATGCTTGTTACCCAACCAGACTCAATGGCAGGAAAACTGATAAAGTAGTTGTATTTTGCTATTTTCCTGTATCTGATATTTCTAGATCTCTCGTCCCCTGTAGCACTATTACCCCACAAAACAGAGTTGGGTTTGTATGTTCGAGTAAGGGCATAATAGAAAAAGTCATTTCATGCGTGTTCAAATTCCACCAATGCTCCTACAGTGTAGATAGATTTATTTAAAAGCTTATTCCTGCATCAAATTCTGCACATTTACCATCACCATCAAATTCCACACTAGGCACCTTGGTGAGGTACAGTTAGAAAGGACACATTTCTTGTCTTCAATGAGTTCATTGTGATTTTAGGAGCTCAGGAATCCCTCTCTGTTCCAAAGCACCCCCCAAAGCGACCCATTCCTATTGTTAGAACAAGAGTAGACAATCTCACTAGCATTTGACTGGTTCCTCTAGGCCAACCTATCCCAACCCTGCTGATAATTAGAACCACCTGAAGGTCATTAATTCAGTAGGCCCAGGAGCCCAGGGATCTATATTTTTCACCAAGATTTGGAAGCTAAAACCTTGGGTTTATTCTCTTGCTTTCTCTTCCCTCTCTCACGTTCTCCGCCCTTTCCTCTCCTCTTCTCCACCTTCTCCACCTCCTCTTGCTTCTATTCCTCCCTCTTCCTCCTCTCTCTCCCTTCTTCAAATAAACAACCTAAATAAAATAGAGTAAAAAGTGCCATTCTCCTAAATTATCTTATAGGCGAACATTCTGAATGTGATGCCCAGAAATATTCTGTATTTAACCTTCTCTGATGCCTACCTCAGTTACTAGGAATATTCAGGATACACATGTAAAATGCCAAAGAAAAGCCTGATGATTTATTATATATAGATACCAAGCATAAGCCTTCAATGTTTTAATGTGATCACTTTATAATAGACAGAAACAAGGGGATCTTGGGGTTCTTAGGTCACCCTACACCCAGGAAATTTCAGACATTTGTAATACTCATTATATTTACGTTGTAGCAGTCATGGCTCTTGGAAAATCTTCTGGGCTATTATTTCAGACATGCTTAGCTTATATACATGTACGGTATTTTAACATCCCAATAGTGATGAGTTGAACACAAAAAGTAATAATCACAGTCATTTGGAACACAGAGAGCTCATCAAAAAAGCCATGAGTATTTGTCCCTGCTGACACGGGGAAGGCTGTGTGTGTTAGTATGTGCACGCAAACTGTTGGAGCTGCCTGGTGTAGTGTACTGAACACATGGCATTCGTATGTCCTATGTTTGATTAACATCAAATTAACTATCACAACAGTGTATATTGAAAGGGGTGATTTTTTTTTAAGTATAGTTTAAGAAGAAAAATAGGAAATACTAGTTCCTTGTCGGGGAATGGTTGGTGGATATTAATTATGAGAGAGGAATGATCAGGAAGCTGACAAAGAAATAATGTGCTGAAGAAAAGCATCCTTTATGAAAGTGGGAAAAATTGGCTAGGCACCCATAGCTCAGTGAGTAGGGCGCCAGCCACCTACACTGGAGCTGGCGGGTTCGATCTTGGCCCAGGCCTGCCAAACAACAATGACAACTACTACAAAAAAATAGCCAAGGGTTGTGGTAGATGCTTGTAGTCCCAGCTACTCAGGAGGCTGAGGCAAGAGAATCGCTCAAGCCCAAGAGTTGGAGGTTGCTGTGAGCTGTGATGCCACAGCACTCTACTGAGGGCAACATAGTGAGACTGTCTCCAAAAAAAAAAAAGGAAGGAGAAGAAAGAAAGAAAATGGGAAAAATTATAAGGTTACATAAGATGCATGGATACAATATTTTACTTGTGGTCCTGTGCATTTGGAAATACGTTGCATATTAACCTTTGTTAATAGAATCAGCAAGAATTACAGAAAACATATACATTAGCAATATATTTCTATTAGGAGCATATTCTGGAGTGTAAGAATGAAGCTATAAAACTTTTGACATTTTTGTTCCCAATTAAGAGAATTAGGAATTTTAAGTTTCCTTGGGGAGCGGTGGCTCCCTATTTCACTTCTCAGCTCCTGTCCTGTTCACCTTTGACTCTTTCTTAATGCTTCGCAGAAGCCTCAGAAGTTAATGCCACTTTTTTCCTCTTTATGATGATTCTACTTTGAGGTGTTTTCTCAATTCACATTTATGTCACACAAGAGTTTAAAAATGGGATTCCAGTTTATTTTGTAGTTGAAGTCCTTCTCTCCCTAAGCCTGTTCAAATGGCTTTAAGCAGAAAATCGTCAGCTTTTTAAGTCACTCATGTGGCTTCTGAGAAATGGGGCTGCTGCAATTGAAGACTCAGTCCCAAAAGACCTAATCCATTCAGAGCAAGGCAGAGAGATGGGTGGGGCAGGGGTGCCTAGGTATAATGCCATGGGTTGTGTCCCCCCCAAAGTTCATATGTTAAAATACTAACCCCCAAACCTCTGAACGTGACTCTATGTGGAGTCTTTAACGTGGTATTTGAGTTAAGATGAGGTCATTAGGAAGGACTCTAATCCGGTCTGACTGGGGAAGAGGAAATTAGGCCATGCAGGAAAAAGACCGTACAAAGATAGGGGGAGAAGATGGCCATAAACAAGCCAAGGGAAGAGGCCTCAGAAGAAACCAGCCCTGGTGATAGCCTTGATCTTGGACTTCCATCCTCCAGAATTGTGAAAAAATAAATTTGTATTGTTGAAGCTGCCCAGTCTGTGGCACCTTGATGTGGCAGAGCTCACAAACACACACACACAGCTAGGTGGCCTCAAAAGCAGAATTCACTCGCCACCCTCCCACACACAGGGGAAACGTTGCCTTGAAAATGTGATTTTTTAATTTTATTTTATAATTATTATTTTTTTTTTTTGCAGTTTTTGGCCGGGGCTGGGTTTGAACCTGCCACATCCAGCATATAGTGCTAGCGCCCTACTCCTTTGAGCCACAGGCACCACCTGAAAATGTGATACTTTTACCCAGAGAAAGTTTCAACCGGCTTCCCAGCTCTTATGTTGATGTGATAATGTTGGCAGTATCTCTAGCGTGACTTCTAGAAGGGTCATCAGTGAATAAGTATCTTGATGAAGCAATAGCAGCCACAGAAGATGGTGTTTATTTTCACAGAGGCCCTCAATTGCCCATGGAAACAGCTGTCATCACTTCTAACAAAGGAATATTATAGAGAGGAAGCTGAAAAATTCTTCACCATGTAACGTAGCCTTGGTTCGGCCACAAACTTAGTCTCTCCCCCTCGGTGCTAAATTAGAATCTGCTGTGAAGGATTACAAATAAAAGTTTGTCGTTGCTGCAGTATTTTATCTGCAACAAAAGACAAGAACAGGTATTTCTTGGTATGACTGTGTTCAAGCAAGTGGTTTATGTAGTTGGGCACCTGAATGCTTTCCTGTGCCTTGTTAAATTTATTGCTTTTCTGGCTTCTATAAGAGAAAAATCACTTCAAAAAGATAAGCTCTGGGCAGTACAATGACGAACTCCTGTATATACATACTTTTATCTTTTTTTTTTTTTTTTCTGGACCCATTGAATTTCCTCAGCAGATTTTTCCAAATTGCCATTTTCCTCTCTCTTTCTCAGCTGTTTCTTATTTAGATTAATTCCATTCTTATCTTTGTTCCAAAAGTTGATTTATTTGAACTTAATATCAAAATTTAATGACATACAGACAGAGTTTTTGCTTGAATTCCTGTTACAAAGTACTCAGCTTAGAATATAGGAAATGCATAAATAATCGTACTTTTTGTCTAAATCTCAATCTGTGGCTCTGTTCTTATTTTTATCCCTATATCTATCCATTTAAGAATTTTTAAAAATGCAAAATATAATGTGATATCAGAGCTACAATGGAAAACAAAATGCATGTCTCCAGGTGGAAAATATCCTACAGAGCTGTTCTGGGTGGCTAAGAATTCTGCGTCTGAACCTCCTAACAAGCACAGTAAGAAAGGAAACACTACTCTTTGTTTGCAAAGAAAATACTGTATGTAAAGAAAAAAACCCTATATGACCTTGGACAAATGCATCACGCTGTGCTTTGGTTTCTTCCTAAGTGGCTGGTGCAAATGAAACGCTATTTAAGTGTTTTTTAAAAAAATAATAATAAAATAAAGTAAATACTAAAAATGTTTCTCCAGGAATCCAGTTTTACCCAGGACCTGGTTTTAAAAATATAGTTCTCATCAGGAACTTCGCCTTATCTGTAGGACAGGGAAAAGTAAGGTAAAAATGTTCTCTGATGACTTCTCTGTTGCAAACACATTTATAGGATTCATGAAATGTTTGCTTGACTTATCCCTCAATAAGCACTGAGGACACACTGCTGAACTCAGGGAAAGCAATTTTGCAGCAGGCCAAGATAATACGTTCAGAACCTGCAGTGTTCTGGGGATCGGGCTTTAGCTCTAGATTATAAAGAAATGAATGGGCTCATTTCTTTCAAATAACCCTTCATAAATATCAGTTTTCTTATCTGGGCATTTCATAAGTTGTGCAGTGGAAGCACGGAGTTATAGTCTCTGCTAGGAATGAAGATACTGCATCCGGCAGATAAAGCCGGGGGTGCCAGGTGGCATTTGCCAAACGCCAGTCAATGGCAGGCACACCTGTTTTGTTTTGTTTTTTTTATTGTTTTTATTATAAAATCATAGCTGTGTACATTAGTGCAATCAAGGGGTACAATGTGCTGGTTTCATATACAATCTGAAATGTTTTCATCAAACTGATTAACATAGCCTTCAGGGCATTTTCTTAGTTATTATATGAAGACCTTTGTATTCTGCATTTAGTAAGGTTCACCTGTAGCCTTCTAAGATGCACCG